>PVKZ01000999.1:386448-518921 GCA_004027375.1 Macroglossus sobrinus
AAAAAAAAAAAGGTTATAAACATGCAATTTGGAAACAAATTCACAGCATAAAAAGGGATAATTTGTACCAACAAAAATATAAAAGCAGAGAAAAAGGATTAAACTTGCATAGCTGATGAAGATAAGATACAATCAGAAGGAAAAGGACTATAGTATGTATGAAACACTTTTTTTACATAAACCTAATGGAAACCACAAAACAAAAAAGTAACATAAAAAAAGAGGAGACAGAAAAATCATAGAAAACCACCACACTAAAATAACAGACAGAGGCACAAAACAATAAGAAAACAAAAGACAAAATAGCGGTATTAAGTCCTCATATACCAATAATCACCCTAAATGTAAATGGACTGAACTCACCAATCAAAAGGCACAGAGTAATGGGAGAGATTAAAAAACAACACTCAACTATATGTTGCTTTCAGGAAACCCATCTCAGCTATAAAGATAAACAGAGGCAAAGGTGAAAGGCTAGAAGATGATACCCCAAGCAAATGGCATACAGAGAAAAGCGGGTACAGCTGTACATGTATGAAACAAGATATATTTCAAGACAGAAAAGATATCAAGAAATAAACATGGACACTTAAAGTTTTTAAAATTTTCAATTATAGTTGATATACAATATTACATTAGTTTCAAGTATTCGATATAAATTTCTACAACTTATGGAGTGATCACCCCAATAAACCTAGTACCCATCTGACACCACAATTATTACAATATTATTGATTATATTTCCTTAGGCTGTCCTTTACATCCCTATGACTGTTTTTTATAATTGGCAATGTGTACTCCTTTTTTATCCATCCCCTCAACCCCTCTCCCAACTGACAACGATCAAAATGTTCTCTGTATCTATGAGTTCGTTTCTGTTTTGTTTATTAGACTCCACATATAAGCAAAATCATATAGCATTTGCCTTTATCTGACTTATTTCACTTAGCATAATATCCTTTAGGTCTAAAAGATGGACACTTTAGAATGATAAAGGGGATAAACCATTATGAAGACATAATACTTATCAATACATATGCACCCAACCTGGGAGCAACAAAATATACAAAGCAATTACTGACAGACCTAAAGGAAGAAATCAACAAAAATTATACTAGGGGACCTGAATACCCCTATCCCACTGACAGCAATCATCCAAAGAAAAAGTCAACAGGGAAATAGCCTTAAATGACACATTACAATAAATAGATACAATAAATTTTACAGAACTTTCTATTCTACAATGACAGAATATACATTCTTCTCAAGTGCAAACTGAACATTCTCAAGGACAGACCATATGTTGGGGCACAAACCTATTTCAATAAATTTAAGATTTAGATCATACCAAGTATATTTCTCAAATAAAATGGTATGAAATTGAAGTTAACTACAAAAATTAAAAAGGAAACACCACAAATATGTGGAGAATAAACAAGCGACTGAAAAACTATTTGGTCAAAGATCAAATAAAAGATCAAAAGACACATACAGAAAAATGAAAATAAATATACGCCAAAACAAAATTTTGCAGATGCAGCAAAAGTGGTACTAAGCATGAAGTTATAGCATCACAGTGCTACTTTAAGAAACAAGAAATATCTTAAACAATTTAACATTACAAAAAGAAAAAGAAGCCCAAAGTAAGCAGAAGGAAGGAAATCATAAAAATTAGAGCAGAAATAAATGAAATAGATAATAAAAGAAAATAGAAAAAATTAATGAAACAGAGAGGGGTTCTTTGATAAGATAAATAAAATTGACGAATCTCTGGCTAGACTGAGAAAAAAAGAAAGACTCAAATAAATAAAAACTAAAATAAAAGAAGTTACAATAAACACCACAAAAACACAAAGAATTATACAAAAATACTAGGAAAAGCTATATTTCGCCAAATTTAATAACCTAGAAGAAACAGAGAAATTTTCAGAAATATATAACCTTCCCAGACTGACCCAGGAAGAACTGGAAAACCTAAAGAGACTGAGCAGTAGTAAGAAAACTGAATAGTAATAAAAAAGCTCTCAAAAAACAAAAGTCCAAGACCAGATGGCTTCATTGGTGAATTTTACCAAACATTCAAAGAATTAACATCTATTTTTCTCAAACTCTTCCAAAAAATTCAAAAGGAAGGAAGCCTCCCAAGTTCATTTTCAAGGCCAGCATTACCCTAATTTGAAAACCAGGCAAAGACATTACAAATAAGGGTGTTATAGGCCAAAATCCCTGATGAACATAGATGTGAAAATCCTCAACAAAATAATAAACTGAATTCTGTAATACATTAAAAAGATTATACACCATTATACAGTGGGATTTATTTGTGGGATGCAAGGTTGATTCAATACCCACAAATCAATTAATATGATACATCACATAAATGAAATGGAGGATAAAAATTGTATGATCATATCAATAGATGAAGAAAAAGCGTGTGATAAAATCCAGCATCCATTTATTATAAAAACTCTCAGCAAAATGGGAATACAGGGAACATACCGCAACATAATAAAGGCCATATGTGACAAACCCAAAGCCAATATCATACTCAAAGGGGAAAAGATGAAAGCTTTTCCTCTAAGATCATGAACCAGACAAGGATGCCCATTTTCACCACTTTTATTCAACATAATGGAAATCCTACCCACAGTAATCAAATAAAAAAAATCTAAATAAAAGGCATCCAAATTGGAAAGAAGTAAAATTAGTGTCTTAATCAGAGACGACATGATAAAATATATAGGAAATCCTAGATTCCATCAAAAACACTAATAGAACTGTTTTTTTTTCACAGAACTAGAATAATCCTAAAATGTATATGGAACCAAAAAGACCCAGAATAGCCAAAGCAATCTCGAGAAAGAACAAATTTAGAGGTTATCATGCTATATGATATTAAACTGTATTATAAGGCTATAGTAATCAAAACAGCATGGTACCGACATAAAGACTGACACATAGATCACTGGACCAGAATAGAGTCCAGAAATAAATTCATGCCTACATGGTCAATTATCCATGCCAAAGAAGGCAAGAATACACAACAGGGTAAAGACAGTCGTTTCAACAAATGGTGTTGGGAAAACTAGACAAATATGTTAAAAAAAAATAAAACTGGATCACTATCTTCTTACACCATATACAAGAATAAACTCAAATTGAATTAAAGACTTAAATTTAAGGCCCCAAACCATAAAATTCCTAGAGAAAGATAGGCAGTAAATGTTTTGACATTTCATCTGAATATTTTTTGGCTATGTCTCCATGGGCAAAGAAAATAAAAATAAATAAATGACACTACATCAAACTGAAAAATTTTTGCACAGTGAAGGAAGTCATCAACAAAACAAAAAGTAAACCTACCAAATGGGAGACAATATTTGCTAATGATATAACTGATAAGGGCTTACTTAATATCCAAATCTTTTAAAGAACTCATACAACTTAACACTAAAAAGAAAAACAACATTATTAAAAAATGGGCAGAGGACCTGACAGACTGTTTCCCAAAAAAGACATACACATTATCAATAGACATAGGGAAAGATGCTCAAAGTCACTGATCATCAGGAAAAATGCAAATTAAAACCACGATGAGTTATAAACTCACACTTCTCAGAATGACTATCGTTAATAAATTAACAAACAAGTGTTGGCAAAAATGTGGAGAAAGGGAACTTTCGAGCACTGTTGGCGGGATTGCAGCCATTATGGAAAATAGTATGGAGGTTCCTTAAACAATTAAAAACAGAACTACCATATGACTCAGCAATACCACTTCTGGGTATTTATCCGAAGACATCCAAAACACTAATTCGAAGAGATATAAGCATCCCTATGGTCACTGCAGCATTATTTACAATAGCCAAGATACGGAAACAAGATAAGTCTACATGTCCATGATAGATGACTAAAGACTGTGGTACATATATATAATGGAATACTCAACCTTACAAAACAATGAAATCTTACCATTTGCAACAACATAGATGGACCTAGAGGATGTTATGCTAAGTGAAATAAGTTGGAGAGAGATAAATACATATGATTTTATTTATATGTGGACTCTAAAAACAAATAAACAAAGAAAACAGAAACAAACTCATAGATACAGAGTATAAACTAGTGATTGCCAGACTGAAGGGTGGATGAGGGGCTGGGTCAAAAAGGTGAAGGGATTGAGAAGTACAAATTGGTAGTTACAAAACAGTCACAGGGATATAAAGTATAGCAAAGAAATATAGTCAATGTTACTATAATAATTATATATGATGTCAGGTGTGTACCAGACTAATCAGGGGGATCACTTTATAAATTAAAATATCTAACCACTATGCTGAACACCTGAAACTATCAACTGTAATTGAAAAAAATTAAAAGTTTTAAGGATTATTAAGAAACATGTAAATATTTTACAATATAGTATCAGGTGTCCAAAAGAGAAAAATAAAACACCGCATATGCCCTACAACTATGAAAAAGAAATACACATACATGTGGCCAAGTAATGAAAAGAACTATGCAAAAATGAAGCCTATTGCTGTGTTATATGTTGGGATTATAGATGTTTTTTTATCTCCCTCTCAAAACATCTATTTTCCAAACATTTTGATTTGCTTTATTTCCATTACAATTTTTTCAAATTAGCCATTTCTTCCTTACCGTAGGCATTGTACATCTTGGGACCCAGATCTGGCCTAACAAAGTAGTTTGGCAGCCTAGAGGCCAAATTCAATTTGCCATCTCTCCGTGTATACTCAGGAAGTGGAATGTTGGCCATCAGATCATCAAACCTGGCACAAAACAAGAATTTGAAAAATAAGCTTGCCTTTCTAATTCATTATTGAGTGATCTGTTGTTCCTTCTACACAAAGGCAATAAACAAAAATATCTGTGCTCATGAAGACTGAGACGATTTACACTAACGATTATTAAAATTAGAATTTTAGTAGTTATGAATAAGGATGTCGTCTTCCTCTCCTACACCACACACATCCAAATGATATGGAATATTTCAGACAAAAGATTTGAGCAATAAGTTCCTAAAGATAAAGACACTCAGGGATGTATTATTCATTATTTCTGAGATCATTTTTAAGGTTTAAGTTCAAGTCAGAAAAATGAATCTACCAATCCAGCTGTCTTGTTGTCTAATGCAATGACATCTTTACACTGAACCCCACTGAATCTCTCTGTTGTGCCCTATACAGCACTTGCAACATTTGAGCCGCCTCTTCTCTGGCAGAGCACTGCAGGGGAAACGTGTGGAACTTTCATTAGTCAGATCTAAAAGTCAGTAACTTCTTCATCTCACTTAAAAATATACGGTTCTAAAGTCTATAGAATAAGAATGAAAAATCAGCACCAGTAAAATTATGGGACCATCCACAAAGCCTTGAGAACAATTTTCTCACTCCCTCAAAAAAGAATTTATCCTATTAAGTCAAGGACAGAATCAACTACCCCAAAATCTATAACCCTACCTGGAAGGCATCATATCTCTAAAATCTTCTCCCGGTGGCCAGTCCTTAAGTTTCAACACCATTGGTTCTTTATCATTTTTCAATCGGTCTGAAAAAAATAACCAGAGTAACTGAATTGTTACTATTCATAACTCAGAATCAGACCAAAATAAATGGCCAATTAGCATTAGCAATGAAAACCAAATTTATTTCTGCAAAATCTTCATTACCTGATAATACTTAGTTATATCAATGTTACTTTTCTTTAATATTCCCCTCTATCAATTACTAACACTCTTCTACAGTGCCAAGAAATTCATTTATACCCAGGAGGCAGCAAGAGATAGCAAAACAAAGATCACTAATTCATTTGTTTCAGGGCTCTGTCTTTTTTAGGTGCTTATTAATAGCTACTCCATTTTTTGAGATTTTAACCACTCCCTTTTACCCATCACACATTAAGTGGTATATTGACAGTTGTGCCTTTCACTCAGTCTCCTCCTTGTATACGGAGTTCTGGAACAAGTGAGCAGCTTCCCAACAAAACAGCAATGGACTTTAACAATCAAGGCCATGGGGGTGGGGGAGAGGAGTTTTCTGAGGCTAGCATGCAATAGAAATAACTTGTTTTACTCAGAAAGACTTAAACTACCTGAAGTTATATCCAGGGAGAACTAGGGCCAACAGGACCCATGCCTTGCTCCCCATCTTCTGGATAGCACACATAGGGTTTAGTCAGAACTATTCTCTTGTAACAGTTACAACTAATATGGGTCATGCCAAGGAACCAAGAACCAAGGAGCTCTAATTGGAAATGGTATACTGATAATTATGATCAACAGCAATGACAACCATTATTTCTTGATGTGTTCCACTCTCTGCTAAGTGTTTTTAACAATTTAATCCTACAACTAAACCTAATATCCCAATGAGATGAAGCACTATTTAATATTTTCAATTCTGGATGAGAAAATTTGTACAGATGCCCAAGGTCCAGCAGAATTGGAACTGGAATATGGATTTGACTTCAGAACTTGTATTCTTGAGGATTAACATTTGTATAATGTTTTATAGTCAACCACGCACTGTTCCATAACCAAATTTAAATAGGTGCACACTCCAAGAGGCAACAAAGATAGGAAATCACAGGGTACAGAGTCTGTTCAGAATACCAACTGCACTCGAATGTGGGTGGCACGTCAGGGGTATATGTAGCAGGATTATCAGTATGGAGAAGACAAGCTGCAGCTGACTGGACTGCCTTAACCATTTGTAGGCATGAGGAAGTCTGAATCTCAGAAAAATTAAGTCGCCAAGCCTATATAACATCAAGTGCATACTGAGAGTCAAGATTTGAACCTAGGCCTCATTGGGGAGCACTGTGGTTGCTGTGCCACGAGATCCCCTTCAAAGGACTTGCTGCCCAGACACAGCTATAGGGTCTGCTTCAGCTGCAGAGAGCTTCCTTACCAGGTCACTGCCCTTCTCAGGGCACCAATAACTAGAGATTGAGGGAGGTAGCAGGGTAAAGGCCCTGACATTTCCCATTTCAGCACAAACTGAGACAATGAAGGTCAATACTTGCGAGGGTCAATACTTGCTCCAGAACTCTCTGTTACACTGGCTGAGGCTTTGTTGAGTCTGCATTGCAGCTGACTCCTTTTCTTGCCCAGTCCTGCTTCCTATTTCTTTCATCATTTATAGATATTGATCCCTAGGCAAATATCCTACATCTGAAACTCCTTCTTAGCATCTAACTACAGAAAACCTCATCACATCTAATACAAGAGTAAGCTATAAATTTGTTTTAAAGTTTGTTGAAAAGTATAGACCATAACCTGTAAATATGTGTAACAGGAAATAAGAAGCAAGAGATTAAAAAAGTGAAAGTAGTTCTTAAAAGGATGAGAGTGATGAATGAGCTTACTTGAATTACTGAGCCTTAAGAATGAACTGGCCAAACCTTCCAGCCGGGATGGGAGCATGGTGACCCATGGCTGTGCTTATGTGAACCACAGGGTCTGGTATGGACTTCATCTTCTCAGAAACAGTTTGCTGACTGGCCAATCCACAGAAAGGGCCAACCTCAGCACAGACATACAAGCCTTCTTATTTTCACAATCCCCCCTCTCACCCAGATGAAGTAGGCGGTGACCAGGAGACCCTGTGTTAAATGAATTCACATTCCCTGGCACTTTAGGGAAGACCTACTTACCTTGTCAAACAATTAAAAAAAAAAAAAGATACATGAAGGTGACACACACATAAAACCACCAGCCTTGAGTCATAAGCCCTGGCTCTGTGTTCCTCTCCTGCTGGGCACAAGTGGAAGCATAGCATTCATGTCACACGACAGACATGGAGGCACAGGCACAGATGACCAAAACCTCACCTTTCTAAGAAACTACAAAGTGAATCTGTTTCAGTTCAAATACATAAACTTTGTGAACAGAAAGAAAAAACAGATACTAATTTTAAACTCTCAAATCCTGGAGAATACTGTTGTTGCCACCAAAGGTCTCAGACTCCTGGTATTTCTGTGCCCCTCCTTTCACATTGTCAACACCCCTCTAAAAGGTCTTTAATACATACTTGGAACATCTTCAAATCCGTCCCAGAAGTCTCCTACTGTGGCTCCTGTGATGATCTCATTTGTCCTACAATTAACTAGGTCGACTTCCTGACTTCCAAACTCTTTCCTGAAGGATTCAGGTTTCCAAAGTTCAGTGTTTAATTTGTGATGCACTCCCGACACCATCACTGGCTAAAGAGGAGAACAAAGACTTTAGTTTGAACTCCCCCAGCTCTGTCCCCACACCTGTAGCAGCTCCTATTCAAACAGCTGCTGGTTTGTTTCCCTGTGGGTCGTCCTGTCTCAGATCCCAAAGTGCCAGTTTAGTCCTCTGAGCTCCTGTAGCATTCCTTTTCTTCACCGCTCATTTGTTATATACCCTTTGCTCTCAAACTACATTAGCAAGCTTCTAGGAGCAGGGATCAAACCTTCTGACTCAGATCTCATTATCCACAGAATACCAGTGACAAGGCTCAAGGTCAGGCAGAAGATGTGAAGGAGAGACAGGCCAGCAGGAGAGTCCTGACAAACAGGGCACTACTACTGGCCTCCAGCCTGTTTTATAGACCTGAGTTTGACAAGTCCTTCGATTACCTAAGACAAGCCAGAAATCCTGATCTTTATGTGAAATAGCCTGACTAAAATACTGGTAATGAGTTCAATTATTTTTAAACATTATGTTATCTATGCTGGTAGTCTGTATTCAGTCATTGTCATGAGCAAATTTTAGTTAGTACACAGGGCTGAAAAAAAATTTTACAATTTTTTTTGTTGTTGTTGGTAAATACATACATTTTTTGGTGTGGCAATTCCCCAAGACCCAGCCTTGTCCAAGAGTAGTGTTCCTTTAGTAAGGACTCCATTTGGCCCAGAAAAGAAGCCAAAGATTCAGAAAACAAAAACCAATTGGTGTGGAAACTACACACCAATTCCAAGATGACACCATTTGGCTCTGGCCCATCTCAAACTGCCTTTAGTTCAAGATTTAATTCATGAAAGAGAGACACATGATTATCATATTTTGTCTTGTTCCCCATCCCATCAGCCTCCTAGTTATACTCCCACTTCCCCTACTGAGATGTATCATGCAAGAATTACTGAGTCAAAAATGCTCAACAAAAATCCAATGATGATGACTGGTTAGAAGCAGTTAAAACCTCATTAGAAAATCTAGCTTAGAAATGTCTGCTGAAAAAAATAAGACTCACAGCCACACTCTGCCTTAATTATATTCACCTTAAACAGTAAAGTATAAAAATAGGAGATAAAGTATATGCCAGTTATAACTGAAGAGGCAAGGAAGGACAGGTGGGGTTGTCAGAGTCTGCCAAAGGCACCAAGAAGGGGGATCTGAACGAGGCTGGGGGAGCGGAGAACCCTCTCACCTGCCCTTGTTTCCAGCATTCCCTAAACACATTCCAGTTGCTCTTATTGTTGGGATCTTGCAGGCACAGCAAACGATTGTCACACAGCCAGTAGTGAGGCGTGTCAAAGCCCAGAATGCTGGGCTTGATCGTCAGTCCTTGAGGCCTCTTAGATAAATCGGAAGATGTCTTATTTTGTACCAAAGAGGCAAAGATGTCATCAAGGATTTTTGGTGTATTCTTGAGTCCATTTTCTGTCTGAATTTGAGAAAAAAACAGCAATCTTATATGTCATTCCCTACCATCAAAAACGCATTCCTATAATGGTAGGACAAGAACACATTACATACACAGGTGAGTCCAAGCCAGGACCCCAGGTAAGTAAAGGTCTCGGACCCTAAGACAAAAGGTAAGCCCCTCCCCCACATGACATCACAACCAACAGAAGTGGGTACAGGAAAAAGTGTAACAAGAAAAAATGGTCCTTCCCAGTACCAAAATCCCATGAAACCCACCTATCAATGACACGGCCTTCTGTACCAATGAAGGAAAACCTAGGATTCATATCTCTCTTTCTACTTTCTGTCTCAATTTCTCTAGTCTCTTCCTGTTCTGCCTGTATTGATCTTTACTAGGCAGAATAGAAACAATACAACAAATGCATACCTTTCCTGCAGAGGAATTCAAGAGATTTCGGAGGAAACCGGAATTATTGTTGCTTACAGGTGTCAAAATTGTGCTGTTAAAGGTATGGAGGACTGTGCTGGATTTGTTCAAAGGGGGTAGGGGTGGAAGGCATTTGATTTCACTCTTTAAAATTGGCATCGCTGGCTGTTTTTCTAAAAACGAAACCAAAAACATACAGATGGAAAAGCATTCTAAGAGACAAATCTCCTTCTAGTCTTCTATTAACAGAATTACTTTGTAATTTCGTTTTCATTTAACTAGAACTGAAAAACAGCATAAATACCAAGGACACTGATTTAGACAAAATTTCCAACTGGTATGTAACAAATATCTACTATTCAAGGTGATACTATGGTAAATAGTCTTTTAAACATCCGTTTTCTATTTGTTTCTGGTATATAAAACACAATTGATTTTTGTAAATTAACCCTGTAACTAGCAACCTTGATAGATGTTTATTAAATATAGATTTTTTGGGGGGTTTCCACATGTATAACTAGATTACCTACAAATATCAACAGCTTTATCTCTCTCTTTCCAACTCTAATACAGGACTTCTAGTACAATGTTTAATAGTGATAGCAAGTATGCTTGTCTCTTTCCTGAAGGCACAGAGAAATAGCAAAAAAATGTAACCAATTTAAAAAATTCTATCATTATTTATGATGTTTGCAGTTTTACCACAGAAACTCATATTAATGACATTCCCTTCTGTTCCTAATTTAAGGTTTTTAAAAAAATAATGACTAGGTATTAAATTTTACTATTTTTCTGTGTCTCATGACTTTTCTCTTACTTTTTGAATGTTAGTGCTTGCTTCAGCAGTATACATACTAAAAAAATCTGAATGTTAAACTACACTTGAATTTCTGAAGCCCTTGTTCTTGCTGTATAATTCCTTTATGTATAGTGTTGAATTCTATTCACTGAAATTTTAAGATCTTTGCATAAAAGAAAGTGATCTGCAATTTTTCTTTCTTTTAACATAACCAGAATCATGTAAACTCTAATCTAACTATCTGATTCTAAAGGCCATGTTCTTTATATTATCATCTAGCATTCTGAGACAACAGCACAGATGAGAAAAATGAAACCAAAGCCACAACATTCCTATTTAGATGAAACATGAACCATACATAGGGAAAGAATAAAGGCAAAAAAAAAAAAATCTCCATCTCAACCTTACCTAGAGTTCTATCATCAACAAAAGGTTTCTTCTATGGTGCTTCATTTTGAAAACATACATTTGTGTCAGGTCTCAGGGTGACTACAGGAACCACTTTCCATTCTAAATGACTTCTAACCACACTGTTCTCACAGAAACTGAGGTTGCCAAGTCCCTCCACAAATGGACTGAAATTCCCAGGAACCCAGAGGAAAGCAGGAAATGCTCACCCTTGTTTTCTTTGTTGACATTCCCACTGGTCAGGTCTGCCAGCCAGTTTAAAGGAGATGTGCTGGCTGGACAGGGTGGCTTTATGCTGCTGGATGCCTTGGAGGCAGCGCCTCCACCCACAGCCATCGGCTCCAGCACCGAGGGATTCTGCTGGAGCACAGTGCCAAGAGTTGGTTTTTCTCCAGCTAAGGAAGTCTGAGTATAAAAGAAGAATTTTACACAAGCTGAAAAATTACATTTCCCTTTTCTTACCTTCTCCTCTAATAGCTCACCAATTAAGAGATAAATATCCAAAACAAAACCAACTAATAGCCCTGGATATCACCATGGCTATAGTAACCTTTCAATACAAAACTATAAAGTAGGAGAGATTTTATTTTTTTAGCTTCTACGTATTACTAGTGAAAACATAAGACATGTTCAGAATTTAAATACAGTAAAGTACTACTTCCTCCACCCTTTTATCGCCCATCCACGCTCCAACATACCCCTATCGCTCCATTTACAATGTAGCTTTAAAATGACCATTTTGTGCCTATCTCCCCTGTGAACTCATGCCAGTACCCTGAATGAGCACACAAAACAGAATTGCTGAATGAATAAATAAATGAGTTGGGGCAGGAAAGGTACAGCTATGATTTCAGAAAGAAACTGTTCAGAAAAAAAAATTCCTTTGATTGCACACAGCAGAGTAAACTTTAAAATGTGATGAAGAACTCTTAAAAAGAAGTCAAATAGGAAAAATAATTGAAAGAACACTTATCTGTTACTTTAAAAAGTGCCTTGACACCTCAGCTGGTCAGTTTACATATACATTAAGAAGGAAAGGATAGCCAAATTCCTGTTGTGGTCCCAGCCCTCCCTTTACATGTGATGTTATTCTGTGCTGCCCAATTATCAGTATGGTTCACTATTCCTGTATTACTTACAAGGAAGCTAAAACGCACATATATCAGTTCATTTGAGCCAAAGCTATGCAACTAGAAAGTAGCAGAAAAAGAATTCAAATTTAGTTCACTCCAAAAATCACAACTCTTCTACCTATGCTGCCTTTGACACTGCAGCTTTACGTAAATGTAAAAACAAATTTGATTATTAAACACGATGTGGAAAAAGGGTTAGTGGGGTGAGGGAGACAGTGGGGGGGTAATGTGATGGAGATGAAGGGGATGTCTCCAGGAAGATCATGAGCACCAAGAAAATGTACATTTTTTTATGTTGAGTGATGGTACATAAAGATTCATTTCAATATTGTTTCCTTTAACTCTTCATATACATTATAAGTTAAAACATACTTAGTAATTTCAAAAATTGTAAAGCTTATTGGAATTTTAACTCTGCAAACACGAGAAGTTTTTAAAAACTTTGACAGCAGCTTATTAAGACTATAACAAAAAAAGGTTTTTGCTTTTCCAAGAAACAAAAAATTAAAAATTTACTAGCAATGATACAGATGAAAACCACAAAAGTAATGTGAAACGTGAGAATGGGTCTACCGAGTGTCAAGTGAAACATATGAATTCTCCGTCCACTGACAATATCCCCATGTTCCTTTAGAATGCACTACAGAAATGTGAGCATTTAGAAAGCAGGCAGACAACAATCAGAAGGATGGTGAATCTAAACATAAACAGCAATACCTGTTTTATGTCTTCCTTTGAGACTGGCTTTGAAAAGAGCTTGAATTGCCTGTTAGAACAGGGACAATTTGCCTTTATTCCCCATTTTGCTCTTATAGAATGAACAATGTCTCCAACATCATAGAGGGCTAAAAAAAAAAAAAAGGCAGAGACAAACATCTGAACAAGGATATTAGGTATTTTCAACCTCAACACTGCAAAGCAGAAACTGACATTTCCAACAAAATGATTTTTTTAGCAACATGGTCCTCACATGGTCTCCTTTTCATCCTGCTAAGTATGTCTTTCTCCAAATACACCATTTTTTTTTTCCTTCCACAAAACTATTTACAAGACCTTAATCAAAAAGTTTTGGAGGCATTATTTAATACATTTCTGGACAATTTATGGTACACATTAAAATAAGGTTAGCAAGTAATTATAGGGGCTGGAAAAGCCTAATTACCAGCCCCTACAAGCTAACCAAAACAAGGGGTAAAGAAAATTATTGCACCACATGAAATACCTTTTCCAGGAATAATCTGTGTAGGCATCAAGTTCTCTGGTTCATGTATCTGACTTTTCACACATCTTATCCAAGAGAAAGTCTTGTAGGCAGCACCTGCAAATAACTGATTTGTAGTACCTGTTCTTCATGAAGTCTGGTCCTAAATAATTCAGGAATCCATCAACCACAAAACAACAAAAGGCTTAATTTAAGTGTACAGGGAGCCTAGAGCAAAATCAAATCAGTTCTCACCCTGCTGGCAATTTTTCCTCTTCATTCGGTAGCAATCCACACACACTCCAAACCCACACCGAGGACACACCCAGTGCAGGTTGAAGATGGTAGTGTCACACACATCGCACATTTCTCGAACACCTTTGACAGCTCGCTTCCAAGCAACCTGTCCTACAAAAATCAATAAATCACTTAGTCTTGGGAAGGAGAGGGTTTCTGGAATAAAATGTGTAGGGGGATGGGAGCTGATGTTATTCCTCCCTCTGACAGGAATGACTATTAACTCTGTTAGCATTCCAAAGCCCACCTTAAATCCACTCTACCCTTGGGCCTCTTCACACTGTGAACAGTCAGGTGCAGTTTTACCCCCTCTAGGGATACATAAGAATCCCTGCTCAGGCTGTGCCTGCTCCTCCACCTCTCCCCACTCTCTCTAAGGAGCTCTGCACATAGCGGTTGCAAACTTATTAAGTAGTGCTGACTAAATCAATGAAAAAAATCAGCAGTGATTGGTTATTCTGGAGTCCAGACATGGATATCACACAGTAGTGGTTTTTCACTTTTGGGGTCATGGGTTCCTTTGAGAGTCTGAAGGCAGCATGGACCATGCTTTCTCCAAAGGGAAAAAAATGGACCCAGATACACACACCCAACATTCAGTTATTCACGGATGCCCTGAATGCACTCAGAATGCCAGTTAAAAACCTCAGGGCCCTTAAGGGAACTGGGAGGCAGCAGCACATTAACCCAGTGGGGGCACAACAGTCCACAGTTGGCTCCTTCATGGGCCAAATTTAAGAACTCTTATTTTGTTAGTGCCAGTAGTGATGCAGGCGCACCCAGAGGTGACTTAAACTGACTAAATATCCAACAGATTAAGGCATAGTGCAGAATTCTAATAAGCAGCATTTTCCATTCTAGGGGCCATGCCCTGGTAACTGGAGAGAATGCTCTTTCAAGACTGAGCAGGCCATATAATTGTGCACTAGTATGCAGAAATACCAGATGAGGTGACCAAATTAGGCATCAGAAAGCTTTGATCGAAGAGTATGAGCACAAGGAGGAATTTTCCCGGGTCACAGAAAAGTCCAATGTCTGCTTGTCAGAACACTCTTTTTTGGTCTGTCTCTCCTGAACAATACGAGATCAATAATGCCACCTTCTTGTTCTATGGAGAACACTTTTTTCCTAATCCAGTCTGTGATCCATTCATTCATTCTTCAGAATGACCACAATGCAAATGATGAAGTCAGTTTGCACTGAATTAATCCAACTGTTGAGTGAACTTCTGTCATTTCATTATAATGCAGTAGCTCACAGCATATAATACACTAAGCTTTAAGGCATTTTGCAAATGAGATTTTATGAACTTCACCTTGGTCACTTGAATTAAGACTGTTTCATTAGAGAACATTCTGGGATCTCTCAGCCATGACTGAATGATTTTGTCATTGCAAAGACAGAAAAAAATGCATTAAGGTTGACATTTGCTTCCTAATCTCAGGATGAGAGCAGTAACTCCAGTGGCAACACCCTGTAGGCATCTTTGAATTATCACTCAAAGTGAGTTCCTCTCTCCAACTGACCAGCTAGTTAGAGATGAAAAGGAACAGAGTAATCGAAAGGCAAAGAGGAAAAAGGTTAATCACATTAAATCTCAACTGCTTCTGGACAGTGTTTCTTATTATGCCTATTTCTGGATGGAAAAATTAAATTTTTCAGATGACTCACCTTTAAAAAAGAAAAAAAGCATTAGTTGTTTAAAATAGCACTGCTGATTCAGGAATGAAGCTACTAATATATTCCAAAGAAGTTTTCTAAATTCCAGTCATTTGGAACAATTACCACCCTTGACCAATTACTTAAGAATTTTTCTTTAACTCTACCTACTTTTACTTAAATGTATATAATAAAGAAACTTTGTATATCTCTACCAAAAACAGAAAGCCAGTATCACTTGTCCTAAACAAATTATATGAAAAACAACTTTAATAAGACTGACCTTATTAGAGCTTCTACTATCCATCAGAATGGAGTGATTCTAAAGCAGTTCTTCTCTCCAGCCTGACTTTGGCTGCCCCAAGAACTAACAACCCCATTTCCCTACCTAGCTCTGACTTGGGAATGCGCCAGTTCTCATTCCTTGGACTCTAAGATGTAATAGTATCCCTACCTATCCAATAAATTATTTTTGTGCTTAAGCTAGCTTTAGTTAACTTCTGATAACTATGACCAAAATTCTTAAGACTAGTATGTGAGGTTGCTTGTATTGCCTATATAAAGTCTGAAAAGATATCTACTAGAGGAATGGAAAAGCTTCACTTTTAACTTTCGACTGCTTGGGGGAAAAAAAGGGAAGAAAATGTGAGACTTAAAAGAGATGCCCCTTGGTGCTTCTGGTTGAATATCTCACTTTGACAGAGGCACATAAACAGAGAGGTGTGCTGTCCTCCCAGATGCCATCCCCTGAGATGTCACCCTGTAGGCTCCAACAGGTTATCTACACTGATACCTATGGCTCATTGGGCTGCCAAATCAGTGTAAGAGTTGACAATACCTGCACACATCCAGTTGGAACTTTCAAGCATCTCCTTAAAACCTTGACTCTAACAGAATCATCATCTTCTGAGCTTCTTTTCATTCTCATTCCTGGACCCGCATCCCCCACAAGACTGTGATTGAAACTTTTTTCTTAAAATAAACCAACCTGAGGCCTCATCCCCTTTTGGTGAGCCTACACTGCTAAGAAGGCTGTGCAAATCCCACCACCACCTCACCTTTAACTTTCTTAACAGAAAAGGAGTTGCACTCCTTTGGTAACCGTCCCAAAACAAACCCCACAGATAGGTGACTAACACTGATGCAACCAATAGGTAGACACTCTTACTAAAGAAAAAGATGCAACCTCAACACACCAAAGTCATCTCAACTTCAGGGTGAAAATGAAACCCATGCATTTAGGACTTAGGTGTCATTTAGTAACAAAAATCAAGTTGGACTCAAAAATCCTACCCCCTAGGAGATGCTCTTACTGTGTGGCTCAATAGTTGACATAGCTTCCTTTTCAGAAATCACCATTTGACAGAAGTGGTCTCCAATGTTGGCCAGAATATATTTTGCTGTGTCCAGATCAGTCCCCACAATGTTTTTGGCTAAAGGCAACCACAAACCAATTGCTTCACCATCATACTTATTTGGTGTTAAGAAGCCTTCTACCCGCAACACACCATGCTTATTGAACTGTAACCTAGAGGAAATGGAGAGGGGAAAAGTACGTTACACACATAGAATTAATTTACAACCTGTAGTTTCTCTTTAAATGCTATTTAAATCAACAGATTATTTCCCAGTTCTCTATAATCTCCATGGCTAATTACAGCCAATTGTTATTTGGCAACATCAGTAGAAAGACAAAGTTTTCAAAGGACCAGAGAGGGGGTGGTTTACATTCAAACCATGATCTAATCATACCGCCTCCAGAAACAGCTGTTGAACCACCAGACATGGGGCTTAACAGCTAGGACAATCACAATTACAGAAGTAAAATGATAAACAGAAGGTGATAATTTGATCAGATCTGAATATGATTACTTCTTCAAAAAATACGCTCAGCAAGGGAAGGCTAACCCTGGAAGGTCACTAAAGCTGTGACCACATAGATCCATAAGGTATTAGCACCCATATGAATCCTTCAAATTACAGTGCAAGCTTCTGGACTAACAGGCAGTGTTAAGATGGGCATTAGTACCTAAAAAGGTGGAGTGAAAGGCAGAATATTTTCTCAATATTCTCTTTCAATATTTTTAACACTTGAATGTGTTTTCTAAGCTACCTATTTGTTTTTAATTTAAACACAACACTATATGTCAATATAGTTGGAGACACAGGAGTACATAAAACACATAGTGAAGTAGGATACAATAGGTACCACCATCACTGAATTTTACAAGAACCAGAGAAGGAAGTGTTCACTATGAGGTTTGTGGGGCTAATATAAAGAAGTCTTCATGGTAGAGATAGTAATTAAGCTTGACCTTCCAAAAAAGGTAGTCACTAGGGAAGAGAAAGCATGGCAAGGAGACAATATTTCATACAAAAGCAAGAAAAATGCAGGCATCTTGATTTCTTCGCTAGTCACTGAGCAGTTACTGAAACTCCTTTGTGCCTATGAGACACACATAAAGTTGTATTTTAGAAAAACCATCTGTCCAAAAGAGCATAGAATAAAGTGAAGACACTGAAAGTTGCATAATATGCAAATTTGTTTTAAGTAGCACAAGGAGAGATTCAAGTTTTTAATTGCTAACCAAAACTAGATAGTCATAATATTAAAAATTGAATTTACAAGCCGTTTCAAAGGGGAAGGTGATGGCAAATAGAATCTGACCACTGAACTTTACCACTGAGAACTTTACCCCCTATTTCATCTGCAGGAGAATTTAATGAGAAACAAACCTGAAGAGGAAGCTAATGACAACGTCATTCTTCACTAAACATTAAGAGGTGGGGAGGGAAAGCTCTGTTTTAAACAAAAAAGTGAGTTTGTTCTAGTTTCTACTAGACTGGCTTCTACTATACAAAATTAAGGAAAGGCACTTTCCCTTTCAAAGACACCAAAAATGAGAAAACAGCTAAGTATAAAATCAATGATTTTTAGATAGTTACAAAATAGTCATTAAAAAAACTCTAATAATATTCAAAATAAAGAAAAAATTATCCCCTCCTTAAAATGCTTCTACAACTTATACCAAAACCAATATCTTGTGAAGTCCAGTTATACCTTTCACAAAAGAGCCAAACCATGAAATCAAGTCTATAACAGGAATATATAGATTTTGTACAAAGCATACCCAATATTTTATGCTTTCTTAAAAACATATGTTAAGTACCCACAAATGTAGATACATCCTAACACACTTACCTGTATTAAAAAAACCTTTTTTTCCAGAGAAAAGAATAGAGCCTTTATAGAGAACGTCTGCTGGGCCAGGCGTTACTCAGAATATACATTAATATATGTGTATGTTAACATGTTAGCAGTTATCACAGATCTAAATGCTTCACACATAATTTATCATGGTGCTTTTGCAATTTACTCAGGAATGAATGGGATAAACTACTATCTAAAAAACTCTATAGTTTATTAACTAAGCCTGAATCTGAAAGTTACCAGCACAAGTATAATTAATTTTTTTTAAAATTATGCCTTTAATTCAGTTCATCAGCAATCTATAATCTTGATAAAAGTAAAAGGGAGAAGGAAATAGGAAGAAATTAAAGTCAACACTGCTGTTTATAATCAGAACTAGCTAAACCTGAAAGTGTCTAGATTTCTGAGAAAGTGAATCATATCTAAAGTTCACCTATATCAGAAAAACACTGCTCATTTATATATCAGAAAGAAAGGAAGAAGGAAAGAAGGAAAGAAGGAAGGAAGGAAGGAAGGAAGGAAGGAAGGAAGGAAGGAAGGAAGGGTTGCCTTTCTTCACTTAAGATCAAGAAATTAAGAAAAATTAATTTGGCTTTTAAAAAATACAATATAAAGATGAAAGTCTGTCTAATATTGAAAAAGATTTTTTAAAAAGATTCGCTTCTTTTTGCTGACAAACGTACACCCTGCCAGCAGGCACACATACAGGTACAACTCTCCTCCTGCAGGGGAATATGGCCGAACATGTGTATCAAAGCCTTAACCCATTTCTCGTTTAGAGAGAAAAAAGTGCAGCTCACTGCAAGCGTTAATTTAACTTTACATAAACACGGTCTTTGAGGCTGAAGCAAATCTCACTGGTTTTCAATGTAAAACTAAAATATAAAAACTGTTCTTAGAGTCATTTCTAAACAGAACTTGTCTCTAATCTGAATGTAAAAGAAATGTATACATAAATCCAATTCATCCAATGAATCTTTGGCTAACAACTCTTTGAAAACGATGTTAAACATCATGCATAGGAATGCTCCATTTTCTAGGATTTGACATTTTCAGCCATTGAGAATTAGAGAGATGCAAAAATAACAATAAAAGCAAGGTATTTAATGGAAAACTTTGGGTGTAAGGTTAGGACTGTAACCACAACCACAAGCACCACCAGTAAGTATCTTGGAGCACATGGGAAATGGGTTAAAAACACGCACATCTTCTGATCTGGTATTGCCACTTTCAGGATTCCAGCCAAAGTAAATAATCAGAGATGTGGACAAGGAGATAATCATTCTGACATTACTTTTAGTGGCAAAAAATACAAAATAATCTTAACACCAGCAAGAGAATTGGTTAAGTAAATTATCAAACAATGTTGTTATAGGTTCTTATATATAGTTATGAAAAGTATTTGCAGAATAATGTTAATATGATCAAGTGGTTACTGGCAATTATTTGAAAAAGTAAGATTCAGTACAGAATAGACGAGCATACCTCGGAGATACTGCAGGTTCAATTCCAGACCACCACAATAAAGCAAGCATCACAGTAAAGCAAGTCACACAAATATTTTGGTTTTCAGAGTATACAAAAGTTATGTTCATATTATATATTATGTGTTTATGTAAATTATGACTATTAAGTATGCAATAGCATTTTCTCTATAAAAAGCAATACCTTAATTAAAAAATACTTTACTGATAAAAAATGCAAATCATCATCTGAGCCTGGTGGAAAAATGGTGTCAACAGACTAGCTTGACGTAGGGTTGCCACTAATCTTCAATTTGTAAAAAAATGCATTATCTGCAGAGCACTATAAAATGAGTATGCCTGTGTAATACACCAAGTAGGTATGCTTGTATATATTTTACAACCATATATACACACTAAAATGCACAGTCATTATTTGTAGTGGTTTTCCAGAACTTTCAGCATTATTCTGTGTTACTTTCAGAAATAAAAGTTGTATTTTTAAGTTTTGCTTTAAAAAAATTAAAAGGGAGAACATGAAGGAAATAATAAATAACGCAGTCTAGATTCCCAAACTAGATATTAAAAATAACATCTCTACTCTTTTTAGTTCTAGATTTATTGTTGATAGGAGCGGGAGAAAGCATGCTATAGGGTCCAGATTATCTGAGCTTTTCCCAAAATGCCTTACCTTCTAAAGTGAAAGAAGCGACAAAACACAGGTGAATCTTTCTGTTGTTCCTTATCCTTGCGAAGACTGTCCAAGCGACACTCCCGGCATTTGGGCAGTTGTGCGACAATGTTTACACAAGAGTCATCCTGTACAAAGGCCTCACCGCTCTGTTGGAGCTTCTTGAGTTTGGTTGGGTCTGTCAAAACCGACTTCCGGGATGGGGCTAGAAAAACAAAAGATTAAGGAAATGAGACCTCGAAAATTTTAAAATTACGTCAATATGTGACTAAATTCTATTCAAAAGGCCAGTTTTCCCAAAGAGAGAACTCCTCAATTACTGGTTCAATTGTCATTTCTAAAAATGAATTAACGGAAGACAAGAATCAGAATGATTGGAAAGTTTTACTCTCTTTATAATTCTTATTTGGTAACTTAGGATCCCAAATTCAATAACCAGACCCACAATTCCAAGTCATGTATAGTTCTATTCATAAACCTAGATAAGAGAAATATTTCAGGAAGATTTTCCAAATCAAATATGTAATTCAAACTCTGTAAATGCCCAGGTTCACCTTGACAAACAGAAGACTATAGGGAACTCAATTCCATCACTTTTCATATTCAAAAAAGGACTGGTGGAAGGTGTGTTCTCTGCAAAAGCTAATTATTCTAATAAAAAAAATAAAAACCGAACAGCTCTCCTACACAGGCCCCCTGGTCTATAAAATAAGAGTTATCTTCTAAATGTTCCAAGAGATGCCACTTGATCCTTGACATGATTTTAATTTCCTTCACACATTAATGTTCCATTCACGATTAAGAGCACTGGCTAAAGACAGGATTACAATTCTAAGTAAATGCATGTTTGAAGTTTTAACTTATAATGGGCAGGAGAATTAGAAAGGAAATGTTAACATGGTTTCTAAAGAGAAAAAAAAGCAGAGATATAACAGAAAAGAACAATCATTGTGCTAACCTAAATAACACAGAAATGAATCCATTTATAAGTCAAGAGCCTTAAGAAATAGCTCATATAAAACAAGAGAAAAGACGTTTTCGCAAGGTCCAGGGAGCTGAGAAAAGAAACATAGATTTTTAGACAAACAAATAAAAAATAACAAAAAAACTCCAAAACAACTTCTGCGAACCAGTTGAGAGATTGTTGGGAGAGACTAGTAGTCTTAGAGGAAACTGAAAGCTCTTAAACCAAAAAAGGTTATAAAAAAAATAAGCATCTTTAATAATTATCTTGGAAGTGATCTCATCTTACGTCTTGTTTAAAGGACTAGAGCACACTATAAAATACTAAATGGATGCTGTCAGGCCTTGATGCCTTAAATGTTATTCTGTTATAGTAAAAGAGAAGGTAAAGGAAGAAAGGAGAAAAATAAAGAGATCAGTAGTTCAAGGTAGAATTTTAATTACTCAGATATTGAAAAGACAGCATCTTTTGAATTGCACCAGCTTTTCACAGACCATGAGCAAAGAGCACAAAAGTTATCTGTTCTGTCCAGGCTTAGGAGAGGAAATACCTATAAATAAGCAACTTGAATTACCTAAATCTAGCTCTCTAGTGAGGAGAGCAATAGTTGATCCCATCGATAATTCTCTCAATTCAAAGCAGAGCCAAGGGGAAAAAAGCAACGCCAGCTTCTGAGGAACCATACATCTATCTGACAGGAAAAAAGGCAACTATTCAAATCCAGCTTGCTTTTGTTTCCTAGCTCCTAAGCGGAGCAAAGGTGCAGCAGACAGGAACAGTTTCCAGTTGTCTTTCCATTACCAACAAGCAATAAAAATAGCAACAACGCATAGATCCTGGTAGGCTTCTGATCACATTCTCAGTCCTCAGCCAAGTCTCAGTAGACAGGATGCACCAGGATGTGACCAGGTTTTTTATTTCCAATAAAATCACTTTAGATGGGGCACAGTTGCAGAATATACTAAGTGAGACAAAGCTGGACTCCTAATTTACTTATATACCTATATATAATTTGCTTACCAATGCAGAAATTTTACTGTTTTTTCACATATTAAAATATTTTGCTTCAGAAACTAGCTGAATGTGAGGGCTAATGACTCAAAAAGAATAAAGAAATAGAACAGGGATATACTTATAAATATTCACTTTCTTTAGGGAGTTACACAACTCTTGAAAACAGTATAATATTATGCAATTGATTTTATGTAAATAATAGCTATATCAACTCAAGCCTCAAGAATGAAAAAAGCTGGGTTAGAGGTAACACAAGGAAAAAAAAGTTCTTCCATTCCTCTAACTCTATATCAGAAAGACCTACAGTTACATCCACTCATCTTGCCCTCTAGTTTCAGAGGCTTGCAGTAAAAGCTGGAGTGTGGATATATTCATTTCTTATCAAAATCCATACTAATTTCCCCATACAGCTGATAATTATCAAAGGTATTTTTAAACTGTAATAGCTCTGAACCTTTGACATACTGAAGCCATTTAGTTCTACTAATTCGGGTAAGTGTTTCTGATAACTACCATCATTGGAATGCATCCCCAAATCTAATAAATAAATGAAATACAGTATACCATTTTCTCAATAATAAGAGTATTCAGTTTTAAATTGTGGGTGCAGCAGGACCTCTCCCTTAAAAAACATTCTCTCCAGGATGTTTCAACCCTGTCCTTAACCAAATGTCCCTTTTCTAGAGGTGGTGATGTAATTATCCGTCTTAAAACATTTCAGATCTGAACTACCTTTGTGAGAATAAAGTATCTATCATCTCTTCAACTTCAACCTAGATAGTAACAGAAAGATCAGTGTTAAGGCTGAAGATAAAGTAATAATCAGATTTAGGTTGTTTCAAAATTATTTTCTTCCAAAATTGGGAGCCCTCTAATAATTACCCATAGAAAATGAACCAATTAAGTCATATGGTAAATATATATAATGAAAACATTACAGCTTTTAAAAATGTTGACAGACATCTATACTAACTCACAGGGTAATACAGTTTATCTGTATGTATTTCTATACACATGGAGGTAGGTCTAGAACATTAATCACTTCTGAGACAATTTTGGGATTTTACTACCTCCTTTGAACTTTTCTGATTGTATAAACTTTTATGGTCATTTTCATATTTTTTTTCTCATAAGGTAAGGAAGAGTTATGGATGTACCTGCTACTAATAAAGATATGTAGAAACACTCACCATTCTGGATTTTATTGTTGCTTCTTGTACAGTAGCTTTCATTATCAACTTTTTCCTTTAAATTCTGTGACTGGCAATCTAAAGTTGAAGCTTCTACTACCTTTTTTTCCACACAAGTATTAGGGTTATCACTATTGATACCTGCTTTCTCTTCTAGATTATTTGAAAGAACTTCAGATGTGGATGGCGCATGTTCTAGGTGCTTCTGCAGTTCAGGAGTACTAGCGATGTCCAATTCGGCTGTAGAAGAAACTTTTGTAGGCAAGCATGCCTTGGGAAGGCCAATCAATGGTTGTGGAACAGATTCCAGTATATTTTCCTGATCAGTGTTACTTTTCAGCTTGGTATAGCTACCTTTTGGTTCACTCAGAGTTTTCAAGTCTCCAGTTCCAATCTGAGAGGACTTTGAAGAGGGCAACCCTACTTTGCAGACATCTGGTTTTGTTCTCAGTATTTCAGCCTTCTTATTTAGACAGGAAGAAGGCTCTTCTGGTAAACTCTGTTTATGACATCTGAAAAAGATAATATGGAAAACATCTTATGCATCTTTTATCTCTCCCTTACCTTCCAAAAACAATTCTTTGGTTCCCTAAGGCAACCACAATGAAAAGGAAAACTACTTATATTAGAGAACTGAGGACAGGTTTCTATAAGCTAGAGTTAAAAGTAATCAGTCAATGGCTCTGCAAAATATTTAAAATATCTTAAACACTGAGAAAATCCTCAAATGCTTCAAGTTAATTCTACTTCTCACAGCATAATGAACCTAAGCTTTCTCTCAAAGCAAACTGAGTATCATATGGAACTAAAATCACCAGAAGCACAAAAGCCTGTCTTGCTATAAATATCATTTAACCAGCCCCAACACTGGATAATTTTATGGTTGAATGATCAGTGATCAGAACACAAAGCAAACAGAAGAGCCAATTGATTACCTGATTGTTTACAGAATGATTTGGTATCCCCTCCCTCCACTCAATACCCAATCTTAATAGAGGCACCTTAAAGGAATTTTTGTTTCTGTGAAATTCATCCTAAGTTCTTTCCCCAGCAAAACACAAAGTTCTTTATCCTGTTATACTTTTTTTCCTGACTCTAATGAATGATTTCATCCTTGAGGGGGTTTCTCATTTAAGCACTCATATTTGCTGAACTTACTGTTCCCTCTTTCTGCTAAGACTATTCCCCTTTCCATCCAACCACTTTGTAGTCATCCTCCAAGCTCTACATCAAAAAGCCTACTTTACTCCCAGTGAACCAATGTGCTCAACCACTCACCAACCTTTTTTCAGCAGTCTTCCAAACCTACCTTTCTATAGTCTCTCTGACACATATCTTAAATCTTTATCGACTGTCTGCACCACACCATCCCTCCTAAAAGAGATCCTTCCCCTTGCTTTAAAACTCTTCACTCCGTTCACTTGTCACCACAGTACTCACCTATACCTGGGTTTTGAGCTGGCGAGAACCATTCACTGTAACCATGTCTTCTCCACACTCCCATTGACCTCTGTCTTCTACAATCAATATACACCCTCCTCCTGGAAAGCAGACATCTATTCTACAACTGTCTGTAGTATTTCAAATGACCGTTCTCGCTTTATCAAGTCAAGAGAGCTGCTCTTTCTTCACACCCCCTTCATTTCTAATGTTTTCTACGTATTCTATATGCCTATGATACTTTTCACCTCTGAAGGTATCTGACCGATTTGGAAACTCTAATGAAAAACCTCCCTGGACAACCTGAAATATAATGAATGGAAAGGTCATTACACTAAAATTACCAAATTTTAGCTATACTAATTCTCTCTCTCTCTGAAACACTGGATGTAGAAGTCTTGCCACCTGAGCAATTTAAGTTTAGATAGGAAAAATCATGGCTAAAATAGTTTTTCTTCCTATTATAAATAAATATCTTTAACAAATACCCAATAACTCACCCTTGAAGAAATTTTGCTCCAAGGTTAGGTGGAGGGTTGGCAGCCTGAGGAGTACTCTGTTGTCTTGGGTCCTTACTAGGTGGAGTTGCTGCAGTACAGCCAAGCAGTATATCCTTAAAAACTGCTGGGCGAACAGACTGTATAGGACGCACACTGGGAGAAGCCTACAAGATACCAAACCAACAGATAGTAAGAGAAAAAGTCCATAGTTGGGAATTATGAAGTGCTAACAAGATTCAAGTTTATTTGGTTGGTTTAGTACCAAACAAGCACGATACCTTCACCAAATGAAAAGAACAGGACACTAGAACAAGTGATAAATCCCAAAATTAAGAATTTCTATCTGAAGGCTGTTAATTAAATCACTCCAGCTTTTCATAAAACTTGCGTCTTCCTACACGAGATCACAGAGGATCTTTTTTCACAGACCTCTGAATCATTATGCCAGGAAAATGTGGCTATATGGCAGTTACTTTAACAATACAATGCACAGAAGTGAGATTTTAACAGTCTTCAAATGGTGGCAGCTTCACATGCATTCAGTTTAACATTACTTGAGTGCCTACTACGCACTTACTGTGTAGACTGGCAGGAGACCAGACCACATAGGACTCTTGTAGGCAGTGGTGCCTACTGCATACCAATATAAGCCTTTACAATGCAGTAAAGGTTGAGGATACGGTTCTTGTTCTTATGTGGCTCATCAAGTCACAAGGTCATCCCACGCTGCAAAAAATATCAAGTCAGGGCTATGGGACAAAGCTGGGACATCTGACCCCTTCCCTTTTCACGTAGTTTTTTATCTTTACAAAACTATAAATAATGGACCACTTCTTCTCAGTTTATACACTATCCATAAAAATAAACTTCCCACCATGGGAAGAAAAGGAAGGGATTAAACTCAACTCTAGACAACTAGTCAATGACTAAACCAGGCGAAACCCATTCACCATCTCCACCAACCCCTGCATATGTGCTTAAACTTTAAGCCATACACCTTTCTCATCTTTATCTCTTTCACACCACAATGACCTTTACGTTTACCTTACCAACAAATCTAAACTTGAAGAATCTTCAAAGTTTCTTCACATTCTAGTTATTAACTTCTAATATCTGATACAGAACTTTTCTTAGTAAGTTTTAAAACCTCATAATTCTGAATATATTTATAGGTAATCTACTCATGAATCTTTTCCTTAGACATTTATTCTGGTGGCCTTTAAGGCTATATTATGTGCTATATAGAAATACCTAAAAAATAAGAATTTACTTAATCACTATCAAAGTTTTGGCATAGCTTCAAACTATTTTAAAGTACTAAATTATCCAATCCTATATTTTACCATTTTAGTCAACTCAATTTTAGTTAAATATTAGTGTTTCCCAGAAGAATTTTTTTGGAGATGCTTTGGCTATTGTAAGAATACCCTTGGGATAGTCAATTTTACCTCTCTGGGCCTCAGTGTCCTAATCCTTAAAATGGGAAAATTAGTCCTTTTTAATTCTTTTTTATAATTCTCTGGTAATCACCCAATAAAAGATTAACCTCCCAAAGTTTAACTGCAAGTCATTTCAAAATACTTATTCAAGGCTCACTTTTACCAAGCATCTTCCCTCATATCACCTTCCTTATTCTGAATTATGTTTAGACTTGAAGCACTAATATGATACCTTTTCTTATATTACCCTCCTAAGAGTAATGTACCTGAGAAATTTAGATCACAAACTTGAGCATAAATTTTATTTTGTACAATATTTACTGAGATGCTTAAGTCAAAAAACCTTCCATCTCATTTCCCATTTCCAATCAATGAACCAGTAAATCCTGCCTCTATTTCCAAACTATCTCTGGAATCTATTCATTTCCTACCATGCCACCACTACCACCATCTTTCCACTATACCACATGTCTCCTAACTGGCCCAACCTTCTTCCATTTTTGACTGAATCTTCTGCCTCTTACCCAAAATTTATTCTACTACAGAGCAAAATATAAATCCTTATAAAACATAAATCAATCAGATTATAGCAGTCCACTGCATACAAGAATTCTATGTGGTCTGGTCTCCACCAGCCCTTTCCACTTGTCCACAGTGCTCCAACTACGCCACCTTCTTTTCTGGTCTTCAGATGTTCTAAGCTCTTTCTCGTCTGTGCCTTTGTGCTTGCTATTCCCTCCGTCTGGATGTTTTCATGTGGCTGGCTGGTTCCATTTGTTCACCCTCAAATCTGCTCAACTGCCACCTACTCAGAGTCTGTGATCATTCTTTCCAAAGTAGTGCCTACAAGCCATTCCCTTACTCTGTATCATATTACCATGTTTATGTCTCTCATTGCATTATCACACTGTGGAAGTACCTTAACTTAAATTACTTTTTTATTGAAAGTCTCCTTACAATATAAGGTACACTCCTTAGGTCACAGAGCCTGCTTGTATCCACAGTTATATGTTATAAAGCTAGCCATACAGCAGATGCTCAATAAATAAGACTGGTGAAATGAACGAACACTGTTAGCACTTAATATTTCAAAATTGCTATAAATAGTTTTTATGAGTAATATCTCAAGAGCCAGGCAGTAACACTTACCAATGTTTTTACACATATTAAATATTCAATAAATATGTGTGGGAAAAAGGGATGGACAGAAGGAAGGAGGAATCGGCTATTTTCACAATGATGACTCACCATACCAAGGAAAAGATTTTGAGAGGAGTGTCAACAACAGCACAGTTGTTAAAAGCACTGGGTTTTGGTATTAGACCTTGGTTTGAATCCAGTCTCTGATACTTCCTGGCACATTATTTAATCTCCCTAAGCTTCCGCTTCCTTAATCATAAAATGAGAGCAATGAGGCATACTTTATAGGGCTGTGCTTTACCACAGTGCCTCACACGTATCTCAAAGCAGAAAAACATCATGAAAATTCTTTCAGTTCAGTAACATGGGTTAGAATTACCATAACTTAGAATGCTTTCCCTTTCAGAGACTGAATGAAGTACATTACCCTAAACTTTCCTAAGGGTTAGCACAATAGGGATAGGGCTTCTAAACCCCATTTTCATATGCTCAGCAGTGCACTGGCCTCTGACTTGACAAAGGTCAAAGTTTCTTCTTACCTGAAGAGTTTTCCCTGAAGGTCTTCTATACCAGTCATGGCAATAGTTCCTCCCTGCCAGCAGATGGAGATAATATAATTGAGTGTATGATGGTATTTTAAAAAAGGACACTGCTGGCTTACACTCTTAAGCAGACTCTCCCAGTTAACCAAGCAATGTCCTAACATTGAGGATAGTCTGCTAGGCAAAGAAGACCTTCAAGGAGCCAGATGTTACTGGCAAACTTAAGTTTTTCTTATCCAAAAGTATTAATCAAAGCACTCAAGAGTCTGGTCTATCTAATCCCAAACTCCTGCCATCCAAAGAACACCCTAAAAGTAACCTCCGTGCCATTCCAACACATCTGGGAAGTGTAAACACAGCGAGATATGTGCAGAGTAAGTTACTATACTCACCTTTCACTCAGTCATTTATATAAACTTTCTTTCCCCACATCTTCTCTACCTCTCCCAGCTCTCCTGAAATCTAGGCCAGGCCAGTGTTTCCAAAACTTGCCTGCTTACAAGAATCATCCAGAATACAAAGGAGTATTTACTGATATTCACAATATATTATAAAGGAATCAAAGAAGCTACAAAAGAATACGATTTTTAGTTTAAAGGTGGGGGAGGCTCCATGAATATACAGAAAAAAAAGAAAAGACAGGAAGAAGACAGGTGTTCTGAAATGTGAATTGTGAGAGTCTCTGAGAAGCATGATTACAAGTGATGTTTCTTTACTATTCTTTTCTGGATTAACCAAAAAATTTTAAATGAGAATGTTTTTTAATCTTTTTTTTTTTTTGAGAATATTTATTTGGACAATATTCTGAGACTGTCAATACCCAGGTAAAAAATCTACCACCTTTCACTTTAGAATGAGAAAACGGTTAGTATAGGGTTTAAGAGCTGAAACAGACATTTTTACAACATCATTCTCATTTTAGATGCAGAAGTTAAGGCTCAAATAAGTTAAGGGAGGACTTACTTCCCAGCCGAAGTTCAGGCTTTTTTAACAAAAATAGCTTCTGTAGTGCCCAACTATTAGTTTAGCAGCATACCAACCTACTGAGCTGAACAATATGCTGAGAGTAATAAACAAACAAAAAAAACAAAAAACCATGTTCTCTGTCCTTTAAGAATGTGAGTCCAATAGAGAGGATCACTTATTATATATATATTACATTTCACAAGTTCCTACTTGAAGATTATTAACTGACTTGTTCAATTATCTGTTCTATCACTGATAAACCTGACACTCTGAAGAACTGGCATCTTCCCCCAGAGGACCTCACTGATCCCAGTCCCACCTGTATCCCAGGTTGATTCCTTCATGATCCATTAGGTTGCCACGTCCTAGTCCTTCGCTCCCTCATCATGTGACTATCCTTTTCATCTTGCCAACTATTTATACTAGTGCATTCTCCATGACAGGCAACACCCAATCAACTTTTTCAAACTGGTCTTTGTTAACTCTACCCAAGATCACTAACAATTTATCCAATGTCAAAACCTGACAGGTAATAGTTTCTATTTCAGCTTCTAACTCTGCGGATTACTTGACAATATCCTCTGTGAGCTTAACTCTAAGATGCAATAATCACTTGTCTAACATCCTTACTGTACAGTCCTTATTACAGTAGTTCCCCTTTATCTGCTATTTCACTTTCTGTGGTTTCAGTTACCCATGGTCAAACTGCAATCCAAAAATATTAAATAAAAAATTCTAGAAATAAACAATTTATAAATTTTAAATTGTGCACCATTGGAGTAGCATGATGAAATCTTGCTCTTTCCCACCCAGGACATAAAGTATCTCTTCGTCCAGGGTCCAGTGTATCCAACCATACATGCTACCCAAATGCTAGTCACGTAATAGTCGGCTAGGTTATCAGATCTACTGTTGCAATATTGTAGTGTTTATACTTAGGTGACTCTCAATTTACTTAATCATGGCCCCAAAGCATAAGAGTAGTAATGTTGGCAATTTGAATATGCCAAAATGAAGGCATAAACGTTATCATAGGTATATTATATATAGGAAAAAAATAGTGTATGTATGGAATTTGATACTCTCCATGGTTTGAGGTATCCACTGGGGGTCTTGGAACATATCCCCAATGGATAAGGGGTTACTACTGTACATTACTTTACCTTTGTAAATATTAAGGCAAATAAAAGGTAGTAATACTAATTTCCATAACACCTCTTCATTCTTTGCTGAACTTGATCAGGCCTACGCACTTGGAAGAAAGAGATATTAGACATCTTGATTTATAAAGTTTTTGGCCAAATATCAAAGTTCTTGTTGCCTGTAAAAAGGCTTAAGATTCAGGAAAGCCAATCATTCCCAGCTGCCCAGATTAAGTACCTGTGTAGCACATTGCTTGCATCACTTTAGTTGACGTAGTCCTGATCTATAACCCTAGATTCAATTAAGTGACTCTGACCTACTCTCATGCCATATCTCTTTGCCTTGCTCCCCCAGCCCCTACAGTTCCCTCTAAAATACTGACAAAAATCTTAATAACATCAACTTGGTGAATTTTAAAATTCTAAATTCAAGTCTGGTGTGGTGCACCATAAAGGTGTTTTTAATAATTATAACACAGAAAACTATCCATGTTAACAAGTGCATTTGAATACCTAAGTTTTGAAAAAGTTATCTGCACTCATAGGTTCTCAGAATTAAATTCACATAAAAAAGAAACAATCTTAAATTTCTTGACCCAAGTTCTAACTTTTTCAGAATAAAATTAAATCAATTCTTAGAAGGCTATACTTTTCTGGGCAGAAATTAATAATGGCAAACCAACCACTTCTTTCAAAAAATGAGTATATTTATTTACCCAATTATAAATGACCAATCAAACCTTGTTATTAAAGAAGAGGTGAGAGTTCGATTTCACTGCCAAATCTACTCAGAATTCTAGTTTCCTGCCCTCTTATGCCAGATATTCTTCTGATTTGATACACACAATTCAGTTTACCTTCAAAAACACCTTCATTTGGTAAAATCATCAAATCTATTAAGAAATTTCAGAAAATATCCAAAAAAAATTTTTACACAAATAAAGTGAACCACAAATTTATATTATCTCCATCTACTTGAATGTAAAAATTATGGCTAAGATCTGCAACTAACAAAAAAAGAGGAGACAAAACAGCCCAGAAGAGCCAAAAAGACAGTTTTATAAACACTAAACAAACTAGCCGTGCACTGTTAAGAGTTTAGGAAAGCTTTATACAAGTGACAAAATAAATCAAGATTACCTCAGAGCAAGATTTTGCTTGTTTGGAAACCAAGCTTCCATTATTTTCAGAAGACTTGCGTTTTACAGCTCCAATTCTTGTAGAAGTACCTAAAAAAATTTAAAAATAGTTAAGTTGGCTTCCCTGTTTCTCTTAATGTGAGGAGAAAGGGGAAAGACTGGGGAAAAAAAAGATTTTAATCAAACAATATATCTTACCACATGTCACAAAGTTATCATGTACAACTTCAACATGAATCAATGATGGATCAACAATTTTCAGTGCTGGAATCTTAAAAATAAATAAAACAAAGATACTGGAAAATTAAAAAATGCTCTAGAACTTACCAAAATTAGCTCTATTAACATAACAATAGGGCTTCTTACAAATAAGTTCTTTTTAAAACAATTGTGATTATTTCCCTTTCTACTCTAATATTTTAACATAATAAAGCCATTTAGCTCCTATGATAGATCATAATTCCTTTTTATAATTATTGCCCCATCTTGAGACATGCAATTATCATCTTTACCTCCTCGCAGTTGACTTGAAGAGTTTTTGATGATGGGTTTCCATTTATAACAGTTGCAGAAAACCACTGAGTTGATGGGTCCAAGCTATAAATTTTTACTTCGGAACCAACTAAGTTTCTGTCACCTTAAAAAAAAAAAAGTGCTTAGAGCAATTTGCATTATCTCCCAACAGCACCATCATCCAGGAAAATCTTTTCCTGAGTCTTTTAAAAATGTAGTAGAAAAAAAAAAAGTAGACAAAAATAAACATTAATAGCTATTTCTATAAATGAGAAGACAGACATTTCCACAAAGCTAGGAGAAAATTTAAACTGGTTATTTTAAATCTCCATTTTCCTACTGATTTATCTTTGAGTGACAACAAATTTATTCTAACATCAGACCAAGTACTATCAGAGAAGTCATTAACACCTAACTAACTCACTGTCCCATGAAGAGTTTTAGAAGATGCAAATTCAAGAATGCCAAGAGAGATGCTAAGTCTAATAAAACATTTATGACTGTGAAAATGACCAAGAAACTCAGTAATAGTAAATGAGATACTCAGAATAACCAAATTAATGTTTTATCATATTTTATAAGACCGAAATTCCAAACATATCAATTCCATGTTAAAATATGGATGAACTTTTAAAATATCTACTTTACTTTTATAGTTTTTACATTATCCTTGAACTGTCCAAATTTCAGAGACTTTAGATTATAGAATACATAAAGTCCTTCAATCATTTAGTTGCACGGGGAAAGCAGCAGAGAATTTCTAAATATTAGAGATTTAATGAGAGAATAAGTGAGAAGGGCTAAAAACAGAGATGCCTACAAGCTAATCATCCGTTAACATTAACTATCTGCATACCTTGTAAAAGATGGCTTTCATCCAAATGTTTCACAATCAAAGCTTGAAATTCCTTACTGACATCCTGATTATCCAGGAGTGACAGTCGAAGATTGTTTACATCCTGAGAAATGAAAGATCATTATATTTTAAGGTAACAAAGAAGAAGAGTTGTTTAGATTCCAGTGAATATTTCAATTGGTTTCATCAGAGGGGTTAATGTGATGGTACCAAATCATTGCAACTCCAATGATTTGGACAGGTCAAAGTAGGAAACCATCAAATGATCACAGGTATAAAGCAGACTAAAGTGAAGTTACCCTAAGCTAAGAGCATGACAAATCTTAAAGTGGCTCACAGGATAATTTTAAATATGACTTAATTTTAGCTATGGAAAACATAATAAGCAAACAAACTAACAGGTTGATCTACGTCAAAAACACTGTATCCCAAACACCAGGGATTAGGAAAATCACAGATGCAAATCCAAGAACCAAAAGACACATAGAAACACACCAATCCATACTGTCAACTCATTGAAATTGCTATTTTTCACAAATATTCCACACAGATTCATTTAATCTAACTAGGATTCCAAATGCATTCTTTATCAATGGTAAAGGGGTGGGAGCAGTGGTGACAAAATCTGAATGAGCAGACTAAGTCTTCAGCAAGACAGTTCTGAAACACTCAACTCTTGGCAGCAGTTCCATTTTGGGCACTAATCCATAGTCTTCTGGCTTTGTGCATACACTCAGTTATGATAAATGTATACAGAAACTGTCAATAGGAATAAGCTGCCAAACCCACACTAAATAACACAGAAGCCCTTCCAGTATCAGGCCTTCATGCTTTTCTATCAATGTAAAATGGATACACACAGTGGCCAAAAAACAGTCTATCCATTTCTCCCCTTAAGAAAGATAACTAGTTTAGAGGCCATGCTGGGAAAACACATCTCTTAAGCCAAGTAACATCTGACTTAACCTGGGGTCTTCATATGAGTTCAACATTACCGGAAGGAGCCAATATGTGGGGTTTTTTCCTCCTCATTTTACTGCAATTTCAAAAAAAATGTGTTCTCCAATTCCTATTACTACAAGATAAAACATCACCAAGGACTCTTAAATAAGGTAAAATAATTCTTTTCTACCAAAGAAAGTTTTAGGACTCATCAAAAGTACAAGAGAGTTGACCTAGATGCTTTCTTTTTTTCTTAACCACAGATAACTGAGCCAAATTCAATACAAACAGAGGATCTTAAGTTTCATTTTCAACTTTTATGAATGCCAAATTATTTTCAAGTTATCTGCGCATTATTTAGGGCAAGCATCCTACTGCAATAATCACATCCCCCAACACAGAATTTCATACAGTAAAAGCCTGATGTGAGCATCTATATCTATAAGGGATGCCCTGAAGCACCAAATGCTGACCACTATTACCATCTATAAGTCAGGAGCATATATCATAGTCTCCCTCAATTAATATTACATTAATAACATTCACAATGATAGCCTACAGTACATCTCCCTGAGAATAAACTTACTGATTTACATTTTTTTCAGTTCTCAATAAACAAAATTGAGTTCTACTTTAACTGAAAAGCTAGATCACATGAAAGATATAAAACAGAACCATCCAGGAAACAATGCAAGAAGTAAAAACTACTGTGTCCTTAGTAGAGCAAGATATCCACAGTCTCTCCTATATTTTCCTTGATCCTTTAAGAGCAAGTCACTTCCTTTTAAGGCAGAAAAAATATCAAGATGTCTTATGTCATATAAAGGTAACCTGCATCTGAAATTAAGTAAAAGCATCTTCTTCTCTTCTATTTACTTAAACATTATAAAATAAGGTTCAGAGTTTGGACCTTGTTTTCACTCGCTTCTAGGATATTGAAGTAAAAGTGAGACTTGAGTGAAAAAGCTAGTGCTTTTGGTTTTCTAGAGCAGTGCCAGCAATGGCAATGACCATGGGCCCTACACTGCCTTTTAACATATAAACAAGTTTATCTGTTCTACAGGCCACAGAAATGTCAGGTCATAAAATAAAAGCAGGTAAAGGAGATTATTAAGCTTTATAAATGATACCTAAAAGATGAATGCTACTATAAGACCAACATTATTCCCAGGATAGTGATCTGTGCAGATAAATTAATCTGTATGTTCTTCCCCTTTCTCTGAACATTTTCAGTTAAAACAAAACAAAACAAAACAAAACACACACACATATGAGCAAGACCCAGAATCCAAAATGTTATGAAGAAAAAGGTGGGAATTTTATAAGCTACTTGGAAAGAATACACACACATGCATACTCAGTTCTCATTATTCATTGTAGTTATGTTCTATTAAGTCACCACGAACACTGAATTAGTGAACACTAAACCAGTTGACTGCTCCTAGGGTAAAAAAAAGGTTGGGCTCCTTCAAGCTTCTGGTCACAGTTTTCATCAATTAATACATAACCTTGTTTTATGTGTGCTTCTATTGAAAAACACATTATTTAGCATATATTACTACATTATTAACCTTGAACTCATGACCAACAGCACTATAACTCATGGCTGAATAAACCTTCTTTAATGTATGTAGTTTCTCCCTAAGACAAATCACAGCCTTCTTATACTAGGAGCTACTAAACAACACTTCAAGCACTACCCCTGAGGATCATTTTAGATAGTGAAATCATCAACAAAAAGCACAAAAACATGGAACCAAAGAGACCTCGATTCACCTTATTTGACCTCAGTTGGGCAATGTGTGTCAGACAAATTTTCTGCCACTCTGTACGTGTCTGTGAATGACCATGAAAGCACCAAAATATTGATTTTGGGGTTACAAATATACTTCAGCAAGTAAGCAAATTAACAAATATTGAATCCATGAATAATTGAACTGATATATACATAGATGTATATTTATGAATGTTATTCACAATCTTTTAAAAAATTATTTTCATTAACACCTAGGTGTTTCCATACACACATACCATCAACTGCAGTTCCTTTGTCCTTTCAACCCATAACTAACACTGAGGAATAATATCTAAAAACTGTTGATGGGATGGGTTCATTGCTCTGATATCTGAATTAAAACAATCAACATCAATATTTTAATTATCATGTTAAAGGTTTATTTTTTTCTATTTTTAGGATTTAATATTGTTTCTGTTATACCTGTATGGGTTTCAAAAGGTCTTTAGAAAGAAATACTCTTTGTTGATCTCCCAGAAAGCGAACAGAAGTTATGGATCCCAAACCAGCTTTGTCCAACAGAGATTTGTACACCTAAAACAAGAAAATGTTTTGGCATCATAATTACTGTCAGCAGAACTCTAAATGGAACCTGGCAATTGTTTTTCCTTTTTTTTTTTTTTTAATACCATGCACTACTGTAGGCATTTTATACTTGACATAGACTGTTTCATTACTCATGATAACTCTATTAAGTAGGTATTTTTTTCTCATTAATATCTTTAGTTTTTAAACTTACTTATTTAATTGAAGACATGATTTAATTTTTTCAACACAAGGGAAGAGAGAAAACCATTAAGTTTTTATTTACTGCAAGTATCTCAATAACAACTATTTATACAACCACAAGATCACGCAATTTTTATCCAATCAATAATATAAACATGTGGAAATCATTAACATATAAGTCTGGGCCCACAGACTCATGGTTTCCCCAAAATTAATGGGAAAAAAAATTATGTGTATATACACTTTCCTGGAGAGACAGGGCCAAATATTTAGCAAATAGTTGGGGGTAGGGAGAATACAAAGAGCAAAATACAACTTTAACCAAAATTATACATCTCTCAAATACCTCTAGCCCTTCTCACACATGGGCAAAATCTTAACTTTGCTAGTACAGCACACAAGGCCCTTCACAAACTAGTAAGCCTTTTATTGATCCTCCTAGCCTTTCCAACTATCTAAGTCTGGTGCATCCCTTCTTCAAGCCCCAGCTCATGACTCATAAAGCCTCAACTTGTCCTCTCCAGACATAGTGATGACTCTTCTTTAACTGCACCAGACTTAATGATGTAGAAAGGGCACAATCATATCCCGGCTATCGCTATCTTTCGAGCCAGAGAATACTATGAGCCAGACGGGAACTCAGAGCTCATAAGACCAAGGCTAGAAACCCTATCAGGGGCCAGGCGACAGCTACTATTCAGTTCTAGCCTACTGTTGTGAAAAAGAACTGCCACAGTGCCCCAATTTTGCCATATCTTACAGTTTTTTCAAGAGAAACTGGAAATTTAGAATGTTAAGGTGTGCTTTCTACATTCTTAAAAGTAGACAACTAATTCAAATTTCCTTAAAACACTGTGAAGGTCAAACCAAACAGATTTGTATGTCTGTACATGTCATCTGGTTTCTGACCTCTGACCTGGACATTCCCCACATTACCCCCATTCCCACTTTTCAAGTAAAGAAAGCAAGGCTTGTGAAAGTCAAAGGCCCAGAGCCGCAGAGCATCTAGCAGGGCTCACAAGAGAGCCCAGCTGCTCTTCTGACTCACCTAACATTGTCATTGACTCACCTAACATTGTCATAGATCTGTTATTATCTTCCACACAGTCGTATATAGGCATTACATATACATTTTTCTTTTTCACACATAATAGATAAAATATCCTCTTCTCATGAGTTCAATAAGCTCGAGTTTTACTCACTATAGCAGGCCACTGTACAATTCGTTCAGAAATTTCAGGACACTTTCGTTCAGCCAAAACTAAGTTATGCTCTACTAAAAATGCTCTCCTTAGAAGGCCATAGACTTCTATCCATCTTCTCTTCCTCCAAGATTCCCCATCAAACTCCACACACACCTAGACAAACAGAATGGGAAAAAAGCAGATTCGATTAACAAAAATAAACATGAAAAATGCCCAAGGTGAATTACATTCTTATTATTCTACTCAAATGTTTTATCTGTATGTGCTGCCCCCTTTCCTGTTCTCTTACTTCCCTTCACAGCCCACAATAAACTACTAGACATGGATAAAACTTTGGATCCCAAACCACTTTGGGAAGTAGAAGTTGAGGACGAGGGCCAGTCTCTGGCCTCAAAGTAACCTTTCAGAAGTCCACAAAGAACAGAACCTCAAATAAGTTTTTATATATGTTAATTAGACATCAGAGCTTTGAGAACAAAAGACAGAAATGTAAAATAAGTGCTTATGCATGGCACTGTGATTCTATGTTAACACTGTCTGTGGGCTTAACATGACCACCACCCCCCACCATCCACCACTTGAGTTTGAATTCCTCAGGTATCAGTGGGACTTAACACACAACCTAACTAATAGATGACACATCCTCAATATCCCTTTGAATTAAATAAACTGGGAAATTTACCTTGGAGTCTAAAACTATTTGGCTAAATAGACAAACAAGTAATTGATAAAGGATTCCAGCGTTTTCCAGAACTACCTCTAGTTTTTTATATGTAAGTTAAACTACCTTTGAAATATCATTTTCCAAGTACCTGTTTTCTGCTTCTGACCTTCAAAATACCTTTAAGCCACCCTAAAGTTAAAACCCTTAATATTCATATAAATTTTTTAAGATATAAAAAAGAAATTCAGTCTAAAAGTGGGTCTAACCCAGAAGTAGGAATCATTCACAAAATCTTAAAGGTCACATAAGTGCACCAAAACACCCTTAGCTTCCTCAGTTAACCCATTATAAACATGCTACCCCTTAATTAATTCTAAATCTTTAAAAATATTTTTATTTTGTTTTGTAACTGATATACATTTAACTTTCTCAATATTTGGTATAATAACCACTATTTCCATTTGATTTAAAAGTCTTCCTCTTACTAAAGAGGCTTATCATTTTGGTTTCAAAGAATTAGTTAATCTATCTACACTATTCATATTTTCATAGACAATCATATCTCCCTTTCCAACATTTAACTAAAAGAAAGTTTAGTTAACTTTCATTCCTCTGTCAGAACCCAATTCAAAAATCTTTTCCTCAAAGAGGTCTTCCTTTACCAAACTGCCTCTCTCTCTCGTAAGAGAGGTCCCCTTGCTAATTGTACTCAAAACCCTAGACATTTATTTCCTTCCTAGCCCATATCCACATTGTGAATTATTTATTTGTGGTTACCTGACTGACATATTATAAATTCTAATAGGTCAAAATCTGTCTGCTCTTACTTACCACTGTATTTCACTGGTATCCAGTCCCCAATCTGTACTCAAATTCTTGTTAAATGAATAAATTTCTCTCTGAACTGGGCCCTTACCTTCTGTTTCTCTCATCCACTTAGAAGACAGGAAGTTCTCAACTTATATACCACTAATCCCAATCCCAAACCTTCTCCAGTTTTATAGCTATCAACAAAATTTAAGACCCATTCTACCCCTTCCCCACAACAACAAAAAATGTGCATCTCTAACTTCCCAAGCAAGTTCCCTCAAGAAGGTGCATATTTTCTTGGCATGGCAGGCTTTTAACCTTGCAGTTATTAGAAAATAAGTACAAGCATGTGAACACCTACTATTAAATGAGGCTCTGTGTATTCTCTCCTTGGTTCTAGGTATTCCATCCATCACTATAATCAACAAAATAGTTCTTTACAGAGGTGTTTGGAGACTGTCCATCTTCCTATGTTTGTTTCCCTAGCCATAGAATCCAGATTCTCTGATATCTTCCTTCTGCCACACATCACATCAACCTCAACCCAAGCAAGCTTTGGATGACAGTTTTCTCATCAAAGTGGTATAAAAGCAATGAATATATACAAAACTTCAGAACCAGAGATCTGGGCTTGAATTCCAACTTTGTTGCAATTTTCTTAAAATGATTTTAGATGCATAAAATAAAATAGGATTACAAAGGAAATCAATTAACCTGCACTCTAGGTTAAGATTCTCGCTTAAATCTAACCTTTCTAGTCTTGTTTTGCCAACTTCAAAATGAAATTATAAACACCTATCCCTCACTGAGTTGTTGGGTAGATTTTAAAAACAATGTATATACAGTATCTGGCAAAGAGAGGAGGTAGTTTTAAGATCTCTGTGGTAATTCAAATTTTAATTTATCAGGGCATCACTCCTTCAGTTAAGAATTGAGGAAAAAGGATCTTCAATATGATTATCTGACATCTATTCAGAAAAAAAAAAAGTAAAAGATTAAGGTCTTAAAAAGTTTCACAAAAAACAAAGCAACATCACAATTCTTATCAGATCTCTATAAGGTTTATGAGCAATCCTAAATCAAAATTTAGACAGGGTCTCTCTTTATATCCTCATTTTTGAGTGACCTGAAAATTAAATTTAGCCACTTTTCAAAATAATTTAGTTTATGAGTTTGGAGTATTAGGTTGCACTGGTCAAAAATTCACATTAACTTAGGTTTGGAAAAAAAAAAAAAGCCTTAAAAGATACATATAATAAAACCTACAAGTTGTGAGCTTTCAACACTCTTTCAAAAGTTTCCTATCAAAACCATTTATGTCTTTTACTCGTGCCTGATGTTTGAGATTTTATATATATAAAAATGTCCCCTCCTCCCCCACCCCAAAGAAAAGCTTCTTCTGCAGAAATTTCTATAAAATGACATACCAATATGAATTCATACCTTGAGATATCTCATTCCAAATTGTGTTCTCCTTCCCATGCTCCCTTGGTCCACAAAGATGTTATTTATGCTATCTGACATTAAAGGCCAAAAAGAGGCCTATTAATTATGATTCTCTACCCATAATTTCCAAACTTGCTATTCCAAATAAAGAGAACGTTAATACTCCATCAGTAGATTATTTCTCTAAACTGCTTTTTCCATGTAAAAATAACTTTATGACTCCATTATTTGTTCAAATATTTTAGCAAACAATACATACCAAGCAGTATTCTAGGTGCTAAGAATACAGAGACCAGCACAATAAAGTGTTCTAACCTCACTCTACCTGAATATTCAACCCTAGTGTTTAACGTCTGGAGACAAGCTTGAGCAAGCTACTTATTTAAGCCTCAATTTCTAACACTAAAAAATGTGGTTTACCATCTAGAACACTTGTCAGGATTAAACAAGGTATCATTTGCCACATAATAAGCATTTGGTCATTAAGTCTTCACCTTAACTTCTTTGTAATCAACTACTAAACATTGTATCTGAGTAATCAACTACTAAAACATTGTATCAGTCTCTCTCAAGGTAAAACAATGTTAACAAGCCTTGGCCTCAATTATATCTTCCTCAACCAACCAAGCAAATCAAGTCTAGACAGATTTGTTCTTCTAATATTAAAAAGTTGCAGTGCTTGAATTTTATTCATTCATGTTCATCTCAGCCCCTAGTCTCACTCCACCCCAAAAAACTCAAAGTCTTAGTTACTTAGTTCCTGCCTGCATCTCACCAACCACAATTTGGTTCTATTGTTTGAAAATTGTGTTTTTACTAATAAAACATACCTCTAAACTCAGGCCAATTACTTTAGCTGCTACTCAACTAAGGAATGCAGCGATGTCATGATTAGAAAAAAGAAATCAAGTAGATTTGCATCTTACATAAGGCTGAATTGCGAGGTCTGCAGGTAAAGCAAAAATCCAATATAAATCAAAATTGTTCTTAATTAAAATTCTCAGTCTGGCACCTTAGTTCAGTGGAAAAGACAGCGAAATCTATATTCAAATCCTCCTTTACTTAGTAGCTCATTATACTAGTCTACACAAGACTCCTTTTCCTAAACATATTTCCTCATTTTGAAAATGAAGATATTATCAACCACCTCAAAGGCTGGGTGTTGGGGAGATGTGGAGATTGAAAACAATACACAGAAAGAATCTCCTAATTTGCCTTCCTAACCCAATAGGTCCTCAATCACTGTTGCGGAAGAGAACACCTAGTCTTGTCCACCAAAGAACTAATGTAAAGATTATATCAAATCTTATTTCCATTCAAATGAGATAAAAACAAAAGCGCTAGAGAAAATTTTATTTGGCACGTGAAATAACAACTATGATTGAAAATAGCACACTAATCTCATTTTATGGAGAAAGATTATTAACCTAAAGCAAACAGGGTTAATAAAAAGCATCTCTGTACCATACTACATTCTTTCTATAAAATCAAAATCTGGTTTGCTAGGAAGAGTGAAGTTTGGAGAAAAACCAAACTTCAGAGTGTAGATGACAAGAGTCCTCTGTGAAGCAGCCCTTGATCAGGGAGCATGATGATTATGAGAGTAGATACAGGAGTCAAAACTTCCTGCATTAGAACACTAGCTATGCCATTCTTTGGTCTGTGACCTTAGATAAGACACTTAATCTCCCCCCATCCTCAGCATTTTTATTTGTAAAATGGAGTAATATTAGTACCTACCCCCAAAGAACTGCTGTAAGCATTAAATAAATTCATGGCTGTGAAGTGCTCAGCATGATTCCTGGCACATGGTTAAATGCTCACTGGTCACTCCTCCTTTTCAAGGTGAAGGCAAGGTACACGGTGTCTGCTTTAAAAAATATATAACCACATATTCTCTTTCCACAACCCTTTGCAGAAAAATACTGGTTTGGACATGCATGGTCACCTTAAACATATTCAAACGAACAGTTTCAGAAATCAACACATATTCAACTACCAATGCTGAAAAGCTCGCTTCCTTTATTTGAACATAGTTTTCAAGAAAAAGCAAAGACAGTGATTGACCAAGATACTGAAACACATCCATTATCCAGGGTAGAACTCTCTTCTGTTCTGACAAGCTTCCTTCGGGTTATCATTATTTCAGAGTCTTTGTTAGGAACCTTTTCCAGTTATTTTTGCTCAAAGGAGTCTTTGTTGGTATAATGGCTTCCTCACTGGTTGTTCTCAGACAATCCTTTCACACCAACCCTTCTATTAGGTAGTGCAATCAGAATTCATCTGTTTTTGAAAAAAATCTAACTTAAAAAATCCCTGGCGCACTTGTTCTCATTTCTCTCCCTTCCCCTTAACACCCAAGTGGAGTATTTCCAAGCCATTCCTCCAACACACCACAGAAGGGGCAGCTAGCTCCACCCCATCCCTCCATATATGGTCCTATCCCACACCTACCCAGACTCACTGTACACAACCAGGAACCCACTCCTGCCCTGATCCACCATATATGGACAAATACCCACCCTAATATGCATAACAGAACCAAGCTCCTCCTCCTACACGCACACATCATTTCTAACAGGGCTGAAAGTTTAAGTAGTTGGGTGAAGAAACTAAGAGGAACAAACCAAAAAAAAACCCAAACCAACTGAAAGTACTCCAAGCCCTGGCTCTCAATTCTTAACAATTACAAACGTCATTCACTTGCTCAAAATACTGACAATACTCCCTGTTCGGAGAAATAATCATACAGTCCAAAAGGGGCACAGTGCCGGCAATGCCGAAGCATGTCTCAACAACCCATTTGTAGACACAAGCAACTCTAGGCCAAACATATCTCGGCTCTACACAACCATTTCAAAAACTTTTAAGGTCTAGTTTTCTGCACCTTCAAACCAGATGCCAACTTTCTGATTGCCTTTTTTAACAAAAGGGGAGAGCTGGCTGTCTCGTGACCAAGTTAACTACGAAACTTCCCACTGCCGAAGCCCGGGCGCCGGTTTTACCTTCAGATCCTTCTTGGTAACGTCCGTGTGAGAGACGGCTCGAATGGTCCCAGAGAGCCAGGGCCATTCGGCGACGCGCTCCACGTCCCAGCCGTCGTGGCCGCCGTCGCTGCGGTCGGCTGCGGACAGACTGAGGAATCGCTTCCCCACCAATACTGGCCAACTTTCGCCAAGCGTGAGCACCATGGTTTCAACGCCTGCAGGAAGGGCTCCTCCCTGCAAAAACACAAAAACAAAATGCTTCGGGGGCGGCAGGTGGTAGGGGACCGGGAAGAGGCGGGGGTGGGGGAAGGCGGGGACAGAAGGAAGGGTCCTAACCCTGCTCAGAGGACAAGATGCCAGGCGGCGGCCGGTGCAAAGAAGGATCCCCTCACCCAACCTTTCCAACCGCACCCTCCCCGCTCCCCGAATCCTCCCCCACTGCAAACACGGGCCCAAACGCCGCGTGACCCTCGATCTCCTAAGTTTCGCTTTTACAAAACCTTAAACCTAAACACAGAGAGAGTGAGAAGAGAATAATTTGCGTCTTAAGTGGCTTTTAAAGTGTTCCTTACCCCTGAAAGGAAAAGGCCCCGATGCAGGGAGCCCGTCCCAGGCGGCCGGGTCCCTCACGGTTCCGCACTTGCCCCGCCCCGACAACCCGCTTCCCGGCTGCCGATCCCCCGCCGTCCCTCGCCGCTGCCTGCGGTACGGGGGTGGCAGGCCCGCGGGTTCGCCTCCTTCACCTTTCTTCCTCCTCCCCCCGTAGTCGAGGCCGCGGCGCTCTTACCCCGCCTCCCTGAGTCACCCGCCGCGGCCGCCGATTCCAGCCGCCAGCCGACTCAGTCTCTGACTTGGTTCACGAGCTCTCACAAGACACGCACTGCCTCTCAGACCCGCCCCCTCGGAGCCGCTTCCGCCGTTCATTGGCTAAGGCCTAGGAGTTGAGCTAGGCTCGTGGGGAAATAGCCCATCGCTATTGGCTGGCCTGGCCAGGGCGGGGCGAGAGAAAAAAACAATCCCTTGGCTGCCTCCTCCCTCTGCCCTCCCCCTTCCGACTCCCCGACGACCCCCATTAGGTTAAAGTACAACGAATGTAAGCGGAAGATCCCTCCGCCACAGCCATTCTTTTTCATTTGTTGCCTCTTGGTATGCAAAAAAGTCCAGCAATATCGGTTATTAACTTTGAGGCCCAGAGGAAAATTGCAGTGGTGCGTAGGTAACAGTGAATGACGAATGCCAGGGCTGTAAGAACCTATTAGATTGCTCCTCGAGTGTACTAGCTGTCGACCGAAGATGGGGGTTCCCACTTGGCGGAAGAATCTCACAGGAAAGGGGTGGAGGTGGTGCAGAGTCTGCGGGGGAGGAAAGGGACGGGAACGTGCGGTTTCAGGCGTACTCAGCTAGAGGGAGGAGCGACAGTGTTCTGGGGGCTCGTGCGCAGGCGCTTTGCAGAGCAGAAGCTGGATCTTGGGCGAAATGGCCGCGGGAGGCGCAGGCGCACGTGGTGCTGATCACGGAACGTCTAAAGTCCGCCATTTTGTAGGAAAAATGAAGAAAGGCGTGGAGAAGTTCATTACATCTAGAGCAAAAGAGGCAGTTAAGCGTAATACAGAATGAGATTTTTTTAATATATATATAAAGGGAGGATGAGAGGATATTCTGAGACTTACAAAGAAATTGAAAGACTAAATGAAGGCCATAATGAGTCGAGATATGAAAGAGGTTATGACTTTGAAGTACAAAGGAAATAAAAGGTGATTGTGTGATTTGAACCTGGTTTGTTGTTGAATGAAGAAGAATTGGAGTAAAGGAATTGATCTTTTTTTAAAGGCTTTTGCTTGACATTACATTTAATCCTTAAGATGAGTGAAGTATTTATGCTCTAAATTCTACAAGTGTGAAAACTGAGAATCAGCAAATTTTGAAATTAATTCAAGGCATTGTAGGTGCAAGTTAACACCAGGTATTGTTTTTAAATATAGATGTTCTGAATTGTTGACATTAATTGTGTTTAATTAAGAGTAAACACTGAAGAATTAAATTAGATTTTTAACTTGCAGAGCATTAAAAAATGGGGAAATGGAACAAAGAAAACATCCTACTCAACAGAAGTCAAGAAAGGAAACAAAAAACTCGATGGGAGTATGGTAAATAGCAAAAAATAAATTGAGAGGAGTTAAGTCCAAACATATTTACAATAAATATAAATGGGTTAATTTTACTCATAAGTCAGAGAGACACAATAGATTTTAAAACAATTCCAACTACAAATTGACAATAAGCAAATACCAACAATAGCACTGGAAACTTGAAAATATGGGGGTAAAGATTTTTTATTCAAATGGTAATTGAAGGAAAGCAAGATGGTAATAAAATATGTTAGAAAGAAAAGGCATCAAAAGAGAAAAAGATTTTAAAAAGAATAAAGTTCACAAAAATAATATATAATCTTGAACTATTATGATTCTCGAAACATAGTCTAGCTTAAGCTAAGCCTACACTATTAGAAATATGAAGAAATGTTAAAAATTGTATTCAAAGTAGGAGACATAACTAAATTCCAGACAGTGGCACTTCAGATAGATTTTTAAAATAAGTGAGGGTATGGAGGACTTAGATTACATAATTAAATATTAATTTGAAACAGTGCTAGGGACAATTTCTACCAAATTTCAAAGAACATGTAAGTTCTATAGTCATGGTTCTAGAACTTAGGAAACATGTAAAGAGATCATAAAACTAGGAAAATCGTATTACCAGGAAAAGAAAACTATAATTCAATCACTGATAAATTATAGATGAAAAAGTCTTATATAAATATCAGCAAATGGCATCTAGCCACCATCGTTAATTAGAATTATTATATGAATACAAGAACACTTCAGGATTATAAAATTACTATAATTTATCACAATAGCTTAAAAGAGAAAAACATGTTCACTTTAGTAGAGGCTAGAAAGAGCATGCACTCACAATGAACATTGAACTACCTAAAAAATTAGGGATATTAGGGATATTAAGAGCATACATATATTCAATACCTAGTCATGATTTTAAAAAATAATTTTGAACTTCCTAGAAATCTAGGAGTAAATGATATTATCTACCCTAGAAAAAACAGCTACACATATGAATTAGGAGATATTAATAATTTTCTTCATTTCAGCATTGTGGTTGTGAAAAATTGGGAACAATCTGAATGTACTTCAATTGGGGAATGAATAAATAAAGTGGAAAGTATATATAGAAAGGAAAGCAGTAGAGCATTTGAAAAGTAATGAAATATATTTAAATGTACCAATAAGAATAGATTAGCAAAACACAGTTTGAAAGAAAGAGAAAGTTGCATCTGGTACTATTTTAAAATACATACACACAAAAACAACAAAAATATATTAAAATTCACAAAAATATATTAAAATATATTAAAACATAAAAATATATTAAAACTCACAAAAATAGTTACTGGTATTGGAGAGTCCACACTAGAATTAGTGGTTTTGGCCAAAAGTAGTTTAGCGTTATTTGTAATTCTCTCATTTTTATAAAGCAAATTTAGTCATATGTTACTTTTGAAATTTAAAGTTAATTTTAAAATCCTATGCATGAAATCAACTATACTAACACTCGAGCATTCATAACTATTAGAACTAATTTAAGAGTCAAGAAGGTGGTATAATAAAATATCAACAAGCAAAAATCAAAAGAATTTCTATTCCATAACAAACATCAATAAAAGTATATAATAGAAAAAAGAAGCCATTTATGGTTATGAAAACTACAGAATACCTAAGAAAAAAATGTAACCCAAAATCAACAAAACCTATATGAAGAAAACTATAAGATGTTACTGACATGCATAAAAGATTTGAAAAATTCCATCTCCTTATATGACTTCATAAAGATGTCATTTCTCCTAAACTTAAACTATAATTTCAATGAATGAAAGACTCAAAATAGAAATATATAGTTAATATGGAAACAGACCCAAGTATATCAGAAATTAGTTTGATTAATACACCATTTCAAATGAATGTAAATAATAAACAATTCAGTATATGCAATGGTGTCTATTGGTTATCCATTAGGAAAAGAATAAAGTCAGATGCCTACAATAATATTCACAAAAATAAGTTCCAGGTGGATCAAGTAGCTAAATATAAAAAATTCAGTCAAACACTTTAAGATTCCTTTCCTTTTCTTTCTTTCTCTTTCCCTTCCTCTTCCTGAGCATTTCAATCCTAAAGCCATTAAACCTGGCTGGTTAGCATGAAATGTTTGAGCTCAAAAAAGTATTAGAAGCCTGGCATGGGGAGTCAGAGCCCAAGTGGGGCTAAAGGGTAGACTCACAGAACATCAACCTAGCACTAGATATCTAAAGCCTAAGTGAAGTAAGGAGGGCATCTGTAAATGGAGGCTGCCTACTATGGTATGCTAGAATCTAACCAGAGTAAAGAGACTGCTCACATGGAGGTAGGAGAAAGAAGCCTAGTATGATGTATCTTAGCTTGAGGAGGATGCAAAGAGTATTCATGAAGAAACCAGCAAAGGACACTGAAAATACCAAGATAGGTCTTAGAAGAAGGAGGAAAACCAGGAGAGAGATGTATCCTAGAAACAAAGCAAGAGAGAATTTCAATTTGGAGAACCATTCACTGAGGTGAAGGGTACACTAAGGTGAAGACAAATGGAGGACTGAACAGCAGGATTCTGACACTTCCAACATATATACTTTATCCTGAAGGTAGTATCAAGAATCATTTCTACTGGTTAATATTTTTCAAACTCCAGCATAAATGTCCCAGCCAAAATCATGCCACTAACTAGCTGAGTTTACTTTTATGCCAAGGGACATCAGAAATTTCCAGAAGCCTTTAAGAAAGTTAGGAAGTGAAAGTTTGGAATCTTTTTGGACCTTGCTTTCTCAACTGCAAAACAATTAGACTACAATATTTTTTCTCTAAATTATAATCTTCCCTTAAATTGCACAAAAATAGTGTTTTATATGAAATTTAAATGTCGTGCTATTTCTGCTAATGCAGTACACCTGTGAAAATCAGTTCTAAGCTAATTTTAAATTTTTCTTTATATACTTTTTCTGTTGAGTAATTAACATCCAGAGAAATGCACAGATCTTAAGTGATCAGTTTCATTAGTTTTACAAATGCATACATCCATATAATGCACACTGTTATCAAGATATAGAACAGGGGTTAGCCAACTATAGCCCATAGGCCAAATCTGACCCACCATCTAATTTTTTACAACCTGTGAAGAATGGTTTTTACACTTTTTAGTGTTTGAAAGGAAATCCAGAAGAATTGTCACTTTGTGACAATAAAAATTATACAAAATTTAGATTTCAGTGTCTATAAATCAAATTAGAACACAGCCACACCCATTTATTTATGTTTTTTCTATGGCTAATTTCATACTACAATGGTAAAGTTGAGTGGTTGGAACAGGGACTGTATAACCTCCAAAACCTAAAATATTTACTTTCCATCCCCTTACAAAAAAGATTGATAGAGAACTTTCCATCACCCTTGAATGTTCCTTACTACTTTTTTGTAGACAATATTCTTGCCCAGAGTAAACTTTGTTTCAATTTCTATTACCACAAGTTGGCTTTGCCTGTTCTTGAATTTTATTTAAATGACATAATACAAGTATTACACTTTTTTGTCTAGCTTCCTTTATTCAGCATATTTTCAAGATTAATTCATGTGTTTACAGCTATAAGATGTTTCTTTCCTTTCATTGCTAGGTAGTATTCCATTGTTAAAATATGCCATAATTTATATATCCATGTTCTGTTGATAAATACCTGAACTGTTTTTCAGTTGCTGGCTATTATAATATAATTATGTATGGATATATTTGAGTTTAAGTCTACTTACTATCTTAGTGTTCAATTTGTTTGTCTTCTCTGCTCTGCCTTTATATTTTCCAACATTTCAACTGTTGGAAACTGTTTTTCTTTCCTTCCTGCAAAGCCAGATTTCTATCCAATGTAATTTCCCTTTAACCTATTGAACTTTTAAAAATGAATTAACTGTATTCAGTAATTTAGATGGCATAAGCACCAATAAAAGGAATAATCTGATAATGCTCACTGTGTAATTTTTTTATTAATAACACTAAGCCAAGACTTCCATAGATGTTTGACTAAGTTGTATTACATGTTTCCATGTGTGTGATTTGATCAACAAAAAGAAAGTGTGTATACAATGTTAAGCTGTTTTCTGTTTTTAAAAGCAGATCAATGATTTGGGGAGTTAATTATACAATACAGAGAACAAGCAGAAAAATGCAAAATGGCACTGAGCACCAATGTCAGGAGTCATCTCATTACACTTATAACTAAGTTTACTATTAATTTTTGTGTTACTCACTTTGCTTTAGAGCATACATTAAGCCATCAATTTAATTTGGGATATAGATACAATACTTATACAATTGTGTGAAAAATACATTTTATACATAACATTACATTTTAAAATATTGGAAACTGAACATTATTGCTGATTTTATTTTGACTTAAAGGAATCAGAAGAGAACAACACTCAACTAGGAATAGTTATACTCATAGTGAAGCACAAATATGTCTTCCTCTTTCTTTGTACTTACACAGGCTAACAATGTCCTGAGAGGATTCATTACAAGAAAAATGCCAGTCACAGCTGTAAGACCTTAATGTGGAAAGAACTAATGAGAAAACAAATTGGAAAGTGAGATTTCATCTTTATTTTTAAATAAGTGATCTTAATTTTTTTCTATCGAAAAGTTTAATTTAGGTTATTATAAATATATCTAAACAATTAATTTTTGCAACTTCCCATTTAAGTACCGCACTGTTTTATACTAATGAACTTCTTTTAGTAGATCTTGCAGCACAGATAAATTCTTACAGCTTTTCTTTAGAAAGTCCTAATTCATTTTCATTTTTGAAGGATATTTTGCTAGATATAGAATTATAGATTGACAAAGATTTTTTCCCTTTACTTCTAAAAATAAAGATGCTAACACATTACCTTTTGGTCTCTATTATTCCTGATAAGAAGTCAGACATTATTTTTATCACTGTTCTCCTGTATATAATATATCCTTAGCATCTGCTTTCAAAATATTCTCTTTACCTTTGGTTGTTAGCAGTTTGACTCTGATGTATTTTGGTGTGATTTTCTTCGTATTTAATCTACTATAGGCTAACTGAGCTTTTCAGGTATGTAGGATAATGTCATTCATTAATTTTAGAAAAATTCTCAGCTATTATCTCTTCAAATGTTTTTTGCTCTATTCAATCCCTCTTCTCCCTATGGGACTTCATTCATATGTTTATTAAACTGTTTAGTATTGCTCTATGAAACTCAAATACTTTGTTCTTCTTTTTACTATTTTTTTCTATTTTTGTTTTGGTTAGGGTGATTTCTAATGTCTTGTCTTTAAGTTGGCTGATGCCTGTATCTAACCTGTCCTTTAAAAAAATTCTTTATCTCTTACATCATGTTTTTAATTTCTAGCATTGGCTCTTTTTTGTTTAATAGTTTTTCTTTTCTCAGTGTAAATTCCCCATCTGTAAACATATGTTGTCTACTTTTTCCATTAAATTTTTTACATAGTTATTTTAAATTATGGAGTCTGACTATGTTAACATATGGAACAGTTTTGTGTCTAGTTCTAATGCCTGCTTTCTATCTTGACAATGGATTTAATTTTCTTGCTTAAAAAAAATCTGTCTTGAATTTTTTATCTGTCTTGAATCATTTAAAATGACAGATATTATATGTCAAATAATTGGGTTAATAATATTTATGCTCAGAAAAGGTCATAGCTCTCTTACTGGCACAAAGATCCTTGCCCCTTTCAGGACAGAAATCAAGAGAGTAGACAAAACAGTTTTGCAGAGAGAAAGGTTTATTAAAATAAAAATCTTAGTGCTCCAAGGGAGCACTCCAGAGGAGAATGATGTAGCTCTCCAAGTTTACAGGTACCTTAGTCTTATGGGCTCTTGGGTTTAGGGGCCACCCTTTACTCTTTCCCTTTTCCCTCCCTAAAGTAGGTTAATTACCTACATGCTACTTCATATGTCCTATATCATTAGTGTCTTAAATCTCCACCTAAGGATACATTTTTTTACCATGATAATGAGGAAAAGTTAACTATAGGACAGCTCTTTTAACTAAAGCATGTGCAAGACTTTAGGAACTTTCCCAGAACCCACTTATCTTTCTCCTGTGATTATGGTTCAATATATTCATTGTTTCTTATTGGCCTAGGGTTGTGTCTCAATGTTAAAACCAACTGCCGTTCCAGTTAGGTGACTATTAACCACGACTCTTCTGACAAGTTGTAGTGTGAAGGATCAGGACAATTTAGTCTGTTCCAATTGGTCTGGGACTGGACTTCGTGTTTGTTAAATTCAGCTTATTACACGCTTTGAATTATTTGAGAATAGACTAAAGTGATGTAAGCGAGACATTTGCTGAGGTATATAAAAAAAACAGGATCAGTAAGTGCTATGCTGAGCCATATTGGAGACTAGGCAAAAAGAAAAATCAGTAATATTATTTATTCCATTAAAAATTTGAGATTTACTTCATCTTAGATTTTTTTTGCATAAACTTTGAGTTTTTAAACGATTGCATTAAAATGTTATTTATCATAATTACTGAGTTTCTTGGACATCCCTTTTTTTGTGCCAAAGGCAAGTTTCTTATTTGCCTCATTTATCCCACTTTAGTCCTGGCCCAATGGTATGAGAAGCTTTCTTTTAAAAGAACTTAGGATCTAAGTGCCTGGAAGATTTGTCTCACTTTTCTTGACCTACCCACAGATGTCAGCAGGTCCCATGTGACTGCATCTCAGGGGTTCCTCTGAACTCTCTTGCCCCTCCGAACTCTCTTGCCCCTCCCATAAGCAGAAGATGGCTGCTGCCTGATACTCTGTATAAGGCCTTGAGTGCTTGTGGGATTTCTTCCTGGTGACTCTCAGCTTCCCTGTCTGTCCTCCAGTGGTAGTTTACTGCTCTCTCATACTCAGTGTAAGGCCCAAAGAGCTTCTGGAGAAGCACTTGCTTCTCTAGCTTCAACCTCAGATTTCAACAGGCCTGGCACTTCTGTGCCTAGGTAAGTGTCTCTCTCAGATTTCCTGCCTTAACCTTTCTTGTGAGCACTCAGTTGAAAAAGATATACAGGAAAGAGTCGGCCGTTTGTTTAGAATCCCTGAGGCTTCACTAGGAGCCCCCCTGAGACAGGAATTCTAAACTGTCATTCCAGACTACATCCTGTCTTTAAAACTGCATTAAAAATTAAGCTGTTTTCTTCTTGCCTACATCCATGGATGCTTTCTTCTGCTGCTTTTTCTGGTCTACCAAGAATTAAACCAACCATGGGTCCCTTCTTTCCTAAGAAGTCTTTTCACTTCTTGCATTTTCATTCATTAGGTTTCTTTGAGAGCTTCTAATGGACTTAAAACAACTGTGATTCTGAAGATTACCCAGCTCATTCTCATCATCACAGTGAAAACAACATTCTCTTAAAGCTTTCTAGATCCAAAGTAGAAACAGAAATCAATTTGGTTTGCTTTGATTATTCTTTGATAACAGCTGGGCTGACTGTGATCCACTGTTTGAAACTTTTAGCCCTTGGATGACCATGATTTCTGATGAACATGCTTTTGACTCAGCCTTGACCTCAATCTTTGTATGTTCCTTGCATTTGAACTAGGCTTTTCTACCTTCTCATTTTAAGATTATGCCTGGGCTTTTTCAATCCTGTCTTATTTTTCTTTAACTGTATAGTTATGTTACTGGCACAGGGGTCTTTGCTCCTTTCAGAATAGAAATTAAGAGAATGGGCAAGAAAGTTTTGCGAACTTTTGTTTATTAAAGCAAAAGCTTGATATGTCAAGGGAGCACACTATGAAAGAGGATGGATGTGGCTCCCAGAGGTTTACAAGTACAACTGTTTTATAAGCTCTTAAGATTGAGAACTATCCCTCCCTATTTCCCTTCTCACTTCCCCTTTCTCTTCTTCCCCAATCTGTCAAGGGAGGTCCTACAATGCACCTGTGCAAAGTACCTACATGCTACTTCATGTGTCTCATATCTTCTTAGCATCTTAAATCTCCACCTAGGGAAATGTTTTTGACTATGATAACTAATGTGCATGTGCGACTCCAGAAACTTTCCCCAGGGCCTGCTTATTTCTCTTGCAATTATGGTTCTGTTTGCTCATTTTTCTTATTGACTGGAGAAGGTGGCTCAAGGTTTATTTTTCCCACCTGCAGGTACCAGCTTTGTGACTACCCTACATGACCACCAACTACATCCACACATAGCAGTTGCTCAATAAATATTGATCTAACTTTGGACAGTTTGAATCTATAGCTTATATATATATATATATTTTTATTCCTTTGACCTGTATATTCTGAACCAAGTTTATTCCTTTCATAGTTTTCCCCAGGTTACCTGAATCCTTGCTTTTTTCTCTGTTATGTCCAGGATCCATTTTCAGCATAGTGGACATAGCAAGGAATATCTGAAAGGAACCAGAGGTACCAGGCAGATCTGTGAGCTCAATAAATGTGTCAGGCAGACTTAGTATGTGAGCAGAGCATAACCACAGAAAAGTCAGAAAAATCAGAGAGGCTGATATTCAGAGAGGGCACGAATACCTGAAAATAAAAAAAGGGACAAGGTAGGACAATATGCCTAAAGCAAACAGGTAGAATTCACCAATGAAGCAATCTAGTTCTGGCATTTTCTTTGTCGTGAGATTTTTGATTACTAATTCCATCTCTTTACTCATTATAGATTTGTTCTGATTTTCTATTTTTTTTTCCTGTTAGTTTTAGTGCTTAAGTGTTTGTTTCTAGGGATTTGTCCACTATGTTTAGGTTATCTAATTTGTTGGTTTACAATTGTTCATAGTATTCTATTATAATCCTTTTTATTTCTATGAAGTTGGTAGTAATACTCCATGTACATTTATAATTTTGTTAATTGATTCTTTTTTTTTCTTGGTCAAAGGTTTGTCAATTGTGTCAATATTTTTTGAAAAGACAGCTATTGGGGTCATTAATTTTCTTCATTGTTTTTGTAATTTCTATTTCAGTTATTTCCAATCTTTATTATTTTCTTCCTTCTGCTAGATTGAATTTAACTTGTTCCCTTCCCAAGTTTTTAAAGATGTTATAGTTAAGTTACTGATTTAAGATTCTTTATTTCCTTGTGGGCAGTGTTTTTGCTGTATCCCATAAATTTTGGTTTGTTGTGTTTTGTTTCATTTGCCACAGTATTTTCTCATTTTCCTTGTGATTTCTTCTTTGATTCATTGATTATTTAAGAATGTTGTTTAATTCATACTTTGTGAATTGTCTCATTTTCCTTCTGTTAATGATTTATAGTTTTACTCTATTGTGATCAAACAAGATACTTCGTATAGTTTCAATCTTTTAAAATTTATTGAGATTTGTTTTGTGGCTGCTTTTGATCTAGAAGATGGGGGATGGTAGGTGGGTAAGTTAAAATGCCATGATGCTCTATTACAAAAATTTAATAGTTTCTTTATTTAGCATTTTTTTTGTTATAAATTTTTATTAGATTCCAGTGCTCTGTGAAAGTTGATTCAGTTTTGCCAACTTAATCAGTTGACAAGAAACAGGTTCTTAAACTTCCCTTTCTGCCACTTTTGGCCTTCTGTGACTTCCATGCAAGTTACTTTTATGTATGTTATAAATGCCCAAATATATTTTTCTTATTTTTGTTTGAAGTCTATTACATATTAAAGAGATTAAAATGATAAGAAAAATTTTTATACATTTACCCATGTAGTTACCATTTCTGGGGTTTTTCATTCTCTTATGTAGATCCACATTTCCATCTAGTATCATTTTCCTTCTGCCTGTAGGACTTCATTTAACTTTTCTTGTAGCGTGAGTATGCTGGTAGGTTTAAAAATTTTTATTATGATGTGCCTTGAGATAATTTCTTCATGTTCTTATTCTTGAAATTGTTGAGCTTCTTGAATCTGTGAGTTTATAATTTTCAAATAATTTGAAAAAAAAAACTGGCTCTCTCAGCTCTGGCGATTGTGTTCTTTTCAGATAGTTATTTCCTTAGCTTTGGGTAGTTGACTTAATCATATGCACTGATAGGCATTTAACTAACCACTCAAGGTATATCTTTTATGTTTATTCAGAATTTTTTCTTTGTGTAGCTCTTACCCCTCTGGTACTCTGCCCTGTGAACTCAATTTTCCATGGCCTCCCCTCCTAACTCTATTTATTCAACTCAAGGAAACCTCCAGGCTCTGCCTGGATTCCTGCTCTCTGCACTGTAACCTGAAAACTCTCTCAAGAAATCAAGCTGGGGGCAATTTTAGGGCTGAAGTTTCCCCTCTCTCAGAGATCACAGTCCTGCACCACCAAACGTTATGTCAGTGACCCATTGTTTCATATATTTTGCCTGTTTTTTTTTCATTTGTTTCATGCAGGTGGTAAATGTGGTCTGATACTCCAGAATTTTACTACCAAAGGTGCAATTCAGAGCAGTAGAGGAAAGATAGATTTTTCAATAAATGGTATCAGCACATGTATTAATCAGGGTTCTAATCTGCAATCATAGAATCCAATTAAGATAGTTTTAACAGAAAAAAAATCAATTAAGCAATATTAAGTAGATTAAAAAATTCCAGAGGGTCAGGGCTTTGAAGTGAAGCACTCAGAAACTAAATTAGCCTGTCCAGCTGCTCAAAGGAATGATCGTACTATTTCTAGTGCTGACACCACACTTTATACACTATAGATGTGCTGACTTCTCCATGTCTCTCTGCTGTGCTTCATCGCCCTCTTCAGAAACCACATTTGGTCAGTTCTTGTGGCCTCATGATGCTCTTGTGCATGAAGACCTTACTTGTGAAGCCTAGATCATGTGCCTCACTTCTAGCCACGGAGAAGCTGGGAGATTGAGTTTGATTTATACCTTGAGGAGGCAAGGCACATGACATGAGAATATTCCCAAGTATAGAAATGAAATTTAAATGACACTGGGTGGCCACAAATAGGATAAATTTTCCCACAGCAAAAACTGGATAGTCTTCTGAAAAAAAGTAAAGTTTAATTTCTATTTTGCACCTTATGCCACAGGTCAAAGATTTATCAGGAAATATAAAACTGTAAAGGTACTAAAAGGAAACTAAGAACAACTTTTAAGTAATATATTTTTTGCATTTGTATCTTCTGATCAAGTGTCTAAGAGTTTGCAGATCTAAAATAAACAATGTTAAAACAGACCAAAGAAATGTTAATGAAATGGTAATGTTAATGACTTTTGAAATAAAAATAAATTTAACTCATTGGCTTTGTATTAGGCACAGGCTGTATTAGTAGGACCTGGGAGATGTTTCAGAGTCTACAAAGCTGTCTGAATATCTATATGACAAAATATACACAAATAATATACTGTGCTTCTGGGTCCTACCCCCTAGAGCTTCTACTTTTTTCATCAGGTACATCCCCCTTTAGCCCTGTTATTTTTAAAAGGTGTTTCTTGTGTTGTTCTCAACTGTGTTGCTGGAGGTTCTTATTTGCACTGGTGGAACAACAGACACAAGAAGAGGCAGTTGTACAGTAGAAAGAACAAGGTCTTTGACCATGAGCCCTGATTAGTGCCCTGGTTCCATCACTAACTGGATAATTGGACACACTATGTAATCTCTATGTAGCTCAGTCCTCACAGATAATATTGCTCCAGTAACATCTATAACACAGGGTTGTTCACAAGGACAAGATAAAGTAATGTATTGTATATACTTTTTATATATATATATTATATATATATATATAATACACTACTTCATCTTACATATATTATACATTACCTTGTAAATATTTTATATATTCATGAAATATATAATATATATTACATATCTGTGAAGTCTAAATATTCAGTTACATGTTATTTTTATAAAAGAAGAAATATTTAGTCATGCATATTTTAATGTGTACAGATTCCACCATTGTGTTTATAAAATTAACTTTCAAATTAAAAAATTAATTTTTAAATATTTAATATCCTTTGAAGAATAAAGAAAATTATCTTTCTAATACATCAAGAAATCATGGATTGTATTGTGAAATGTAAAACATGTATATACATCATACAGTTTTAACTATCCAGGGACTCATAGTTAAATTGATGAAATTAAGGAATTAAGAAAATTAAGATTGAGTAAGAGTTTTTTACTATCAGTAATTTTTTTAGAGTCTGATAGTCTTTCAGAACTCTATTTCATTTGTCTAAAGTGCAAGAGGCATTCCCCCACCCCCATTTCTTATTACACTTCTGCTAAATTAAAACTGGTTTCATTCATTCTGTATTTGAGGAAACATGAGTTTCATCTTTGCAGTTCCTGGGTTAACAAGAGCTATAAGGAAGTATTAACTAGCCTTGAAAAGTTGAGAAAGTATTGTGAAAAAATAAACTATTTAGTAGACCACTTTAAATATGCTTTTCTAACAGAAAAATTATTATGAACATTTCTTCACCTCCAAAAAACTGAAGTATATTATTGGCTTAATTATTTGACTCAGCTAAATTTGCTCTAAGGACCAATAATAAGGCAGTTTTGAGACATAGTTGCCATGATGTGGCTCTAGAAAAGTGAAATCCTCTCACTGGTTCATTTACCTGCCACGTGGTATTCTGAAAACCTTCTTTCATACCACTACACACCTAGAATAGCCAAAATTCAAATCACTGACAACACCAAATGCTGGCAAAGATATGAAACAACAGGAATTCTCATTCATTACTGATGAGAATACAAAATGATACAGCCACTTTGGAAGACAGTTTGGCAGTTTCTTATTAAACTAAATATATTCCTACCATGGGATCCAGCAATTGTGCTCCTTGGTATTTCCCAGAGTAGAAAACTTACGTTCACACAAAAACCTGCACACAGATGTTTATGGCAGCTTTATTCACAATTGCTAAAACTTGAAAACAACCAAGATGACCTTCAATAGATGAATGTATAAATAAACTAGTATATCCAGAGAGTAGAATAAAATTTAGGGCTTAAAAAGGAATGAGCTATCAAGGCATGAGAAGACATGGAGGAAACTTAAATGCATATTTCTAAATGAAAGAAGCCAGTCTAAAAAGGTTGCATACTATATGATTCCATTTGTATGATATTCTGGAAAACACAAAACTATGGAATCAATAAAAATATAAGTGGTTGTCAGGAGTTGCAGGTGAGAGGGTGGGGGCCACTTCAGGAGGACCACTCTGGTAGGGTTGTGTGAAAAGTAATTTTTTAAAGACTTAAATTTTTAGGGATCAATGTTAGGTTCACAGCAAAACTGAGAAGAAGGTACAGAGAATTCCCTTATACTCCCTGCCCCTGTACTTGCATAGCCTCACCCATTATCAACAGCCTTCACCAGAGTGGTATGTTTGTTGCAATTGATGAACCTACATTGACACATTGTTATTACCCAAAGTGCATAGTTTACATTACAATTCACTCCTGGGGTTGTACATTATATATACAATGTATATGACATCGTGTAATGACAGGTATCTATCATTATAGTATCATAGAGAGTATTTTTACTGCCCTAAAAATCCTCTATGCTCCATCTATTCATCCCTTTCCTTGCCCCCACCCTCTCACCTGCAACTCCTGACAACCACTTATATTTTTATTGATTCCATAGTTTAAGGGAACTCTGAGAAAACATCAAGCATAACAATGTTCATATCATAGGGGTACCAGAAGAAGAAGAGACAGAAAAAGGAATTGAGAACCTATTAGAAGAAATAATGACTGAAAATTTCTTTAACCTGGTAAAGGAAATAGCCATATAACCCCAGGAAGCACAGAGAATTTCAAACATGATGGACCCAAAGAGGCCCACACCAAGACACATTATAATTAATATGCCAAAGTTTAAAGACAAAAGGAGAATTTTAAAAGTAGCAAGAGAAAGACAGTTAGTTACCTACAAGGTGACCCCCTGTCAGCTGATTTCTCAACAGTAGCTTTGCAGGTCAGAAGGGAGTGGTGGGAAATATTTGAGGTGATGAAAAGTGAACACCTACAACCAAGACTACTCAACCCAGCAAAGCTATCATTTAGAATCAAAGGACAGATAAAGAGCTTTTCACACTAGAAAAACCTAAAGGAGTTCATCACAACCAAACCAATAGTATAAGAAATGTAAAGGAACTTCTTTAAAAGGAGAAGGAGGGACTATCATAAATATAAGTAATAAAATAGCAATAACTACATATATATCAGTAATCTCTTTAAATGTAAACATATTAAATGCTCTAATCAAAAGGTATAGAGTGACTGAATGGATAAGAAAACAAAACCCATACACATGCTGTCTACAAGAGACCTACTTCAAATCGAAAGATGTACACAGACTGAAAGTAAAGGGATGGAAAAAGATAGTTCATGCAAATGGAAACAGAAAAAGCTAGAGTGGCAATACTTATATCAGACAAAATAGACTTTAAAACAAAAGCGATAATAAGAAATAAAGAGATAAAGAGATAATTTCTACAAAGGGATATACCCCTTGTAAACATTTATACAACCAACATAGGAGGACATAAATGCATAAAACAAATATTAACTAATATAAAGGGAGAGACTGACAGCAATACAGTCATAACAGGGGACTTTAACACCTCATTGACATCCAGGGATAGATCTTCCAGACAGAAAATTAACAAGGAAACTGTGGCCTTAAATGACACATTAAATTTGATGGATTTAATTGATATTTTCAGAGTATTTCACCCCAAAGCATCAGATTATACATTCTTTTCAAGTGCACATGGAACATTTCCAAGATAGACCACATGTTAGGTCACAAAACAAGTCTCAGTAAATTTAAGAAAATTGAAATCAAACCAAGCATCTTTTCTAACTACAAAAGCAAGAACCTAGAAATTAATTACAAGAAAATACACTGAAAAATACACAAACACATGAAGGCTAAAAAATATGCTACTAAACAATGAATGTGTTAACAATGAAATCAAGGAAGAAATCAAAATACTTTTAGACATGTGAAAATGGAAACACACGACTCCAAATTTGTTAGACGTAGTAAAAGCAGTACTGAGATGGAAATTCATTGCAACATAGACCTATCTCAAGAAATAAGAAAAATATCAAATAAACAATTTAACTTTATACCTAGAGAAACTAGAAAAAGAAAAACAAACAAAGCTCAAAGTGAGTAGAAAGAAGAAAATAATAAAGATTAGAGAGGAAATAAATAAAATAGAGTCCCCAAAATAATATAAAAAGATCAATGAAGCCAAGAGTGAGTTCTTTGAAAAGATAAAATTGATAAACCCTTAACCAGACTCATCAAGAAAAAAGAGAGAGGACTCAAATAATGAAATGAAAGAAAAGAGACAGAATTAAAGTATTATAAGAAAATACTACGAACAACTATATGCCAAACAAATTAAACAATCTGGAAGAAATGGCTACATTCATAGAAACATACAATATTCCAAGACTGAGTTAAGAAGAAACAAAGTCTGAACAACTGATTATTACTAATGAAATCCAATTAGTAACCAAAAACTCCCTAAAAGCTGAAGTCCTGGACCAGCTGACCTCAAAGATAAGTTTCACCAAACATTCAAAAAAGAATTAACACCTATTCTCAAACTACTCCAAAAAATTTTTGACATGGAAGCCTCCCAACCTCATTTTATGAAGCCACCATTACCTTTGCTCCAAAGCCAGAAAAGAAAATTACAGGCAGGATACCAGTGGGTCTCAGTACAGACTGGTTTTTGTTTTTTGTTTTTTTTTGAGCTTCAAAGAACCACATTTACAAATGTAATTACTACATTCTAATGCATATAGGTATTTATGGGTAAAATTATATTGTATTTAAAATTTGCTTTAAAATGGCTGGGAAGTGATAGATCAGTAATGAAATAAGATTGGTCACGTGTTGATAATTGTTGAAGCTAAGTGATGAAAATAGAACTCATTATACTACTTTATCCACATAATAAAAAGTAAAAAATCTATTAGAGTCACCAAGATAGACAAATTTGGAGCCATAAAACACACCTTAACAAGTTGAAAGAATAGAAACCATACAATGTCCGTTCTCAGAACACAATAGAATTAAACTAGAAATCAGTAACAGAAAGATAGCTGGAAAAGCCCCCAAATACTTGGAGATTAAACTGCTACTTCTAAATAACACATGGGTCAAAAAGGAATCTCAAGAAATATCAGAAGTATTTTAAATGAAATGAAATTATAAACTGGACTTTATTAAAATTAAAAACTTCTTTTCTGTGAAACATGTCAAGAGAATGAAAAGACAAGCTACAGACTGGGAGAAAATATTTGTAAAAGACACATTAGATAAAGGAGTATTTTTCAAAATATACAAAGAACTCTTAAAACTCAACAATAAAAAAATGAACTCAGTTCAAAAGTGGGCCAAACAGCTGCTAGGAGTCTTGGCACTCCAGAATGCTGATAAAGAACCTTACTAATCAGAGAAAGATCTCTACTCTCTAGTTCATTATAGTTGCCACTGTCCTCATCATTGTTCAATCCTGTGTGTTACAGGTGTGGTACCTTCTGGCTTTGAAGTTACTTGTGGGACTCAGAGATCTTTTCTGAGGTTTAGAATATCTTACTGGGGTCTTAGCCTCCCTCTTTTTCATACTCAATCATCCTCCTGAGGCCTGGCTATCACATCATGGAATCTGGAATAGAGTGAGAGTGACAACATCTTGCAGATCCCCAGACCACCTCCCCTCCCCATTCCATTTGAGTGTGGCAGGGCAGGGGGTCCTCTGCCTGATTCCCTCGTGCACACTCATCATAATCCCTGCAATTTTGACCTAAAAAATAAAGTTGGTTATTTATCAGAAGACACATCTCTCTCTTAAGACTATTTTGAGGCTCTGTTTCAAGAAAAATCCATATGGGAAGGTCCCCACAGCTTGGCTACCTGGGCAAACTATTAATGACTAGAAGGAAAAGGGTTTGGAAGAGGGAAGAAGAAAGAGAAACAATCACTTCTACTTTTTCAACAGCTGATAGCACCAGATGAAAACCAGGACGGGCCCTGGGGAACTGCAGAATTTCTCAGCCCCTCCTCTCCCTCTCTAGAGCTGAGCTTGCCAGTTTGGGGAGGGCTCTTACCTCACAAGGCTAACTCCCAACAAAGCCCCTTGTGTCTGTGTCCCAAGGCCCCTAGCTGGGGCCTCTGTTCTTCCTTTACCTGAAGGTACAATAGTCACTAATGGAGTAGACCACTAGTCTGTGCATGTCTATGGACATCTCAGGGATCCAAGGAGCCACGCCTGGCACCTGGCACATAGAGAGTAATGAAAACAATTGTGTGGGAAAAGTGTTCTTCCTCTACTTACCCAGCCCTGCCATGAGAGCCCGGGGAGCAAACCCAGCCCGCTTCTTCTCAAATTTACTCACCTGAAGCTGCCCAGGAGGCCTCAGGCACAGTGGGCAAAGACGGGTGGTTCTCTTGACACTGCTGCTTTGCTAGTCTCTTTCCTATTGATCCACTCTGTGAAATACCCTATTCCTGCCCCTCCCATACACACCCAAAGCAGCAGGAGCCATGGATTATAGAGAAAGAGGTATGTATCCTCAGGTTAAAACTCAAGCCTTTAGGAATTTTCTACAGCCATACCTGCCAGAAGGTGAATTCTAGCAGGTGGCTCATGGGGGGATCACTAGAAGAGTGTGGGTTCATCAGCACTCAGGGTGCACTGAAAACTCAGACCTCACTTGCTCCTCTGCAGAGTTCCTGGCCTGGTATTCCTGAAGGCCCCCTGAGTATGCAGCCTCAGGCCAACAGCCATGGGACACAGATGTTCTGCTCTCAAGGAGATTTTACCCAGATTCTGGCAACCAGATCTGAAACAATTACATACACAACACTTATTGCTGGGTCAATGGGATCAGCCTGAACTGCTCACCCTATCACATCCAACACAGCCCTGCAGCCTCCATAGGATGCTTCAGGGACAGCTCTCCAAGATGTCTTCCCAGATTCACTCACTCCTTTATCTCTTCATTCTTATACTTACTTCCAGTGATTGTGCCTTTGTGTGAAATAGAAATAGTTATGATGCAGTGTTTTGACCCTTTGTGCATACACCACCTCTATGATTTTTCGCATACATACCTTCTGATGATTTGCTAATTTTCTTCACCATGAATTACTTCTATTTCTTTTTATCTAAATAATAAATACACACCTCGTTTTATTGTGTTTCACTTTATTACACTTCAGAAATGTTATATTTTTTACAAATTGAAGGCAAGATCTTCCACAGGCAAAAAGATTACAACTTGCTTTATTGTGATATTTTCTTTATTGCAATATCTCCAAGGTATGCCTTTATCAATTGTGACAAACAAAAGAAATGTAAAAATAAAGACATATCTGGCAGTGTTACCATATTCAACACAAAACTGCCGAAGTCTCTCAGGGTGGAGAAGAGAGAAATGAGATGGCATATAGGTGGTATTTTAGGACAAGGAGGCAGCTCTGGAACTGGCAACACCAATTCTGTATATAGTCCATTATCCAGAACTCAGTGATAAGTCTCTAACCCAAGGACGTGGGAAATGAAATTTAGTTGTGTGCCCAGAAACAGAAAGCAACTGCATTGGTAGCCACTCAGCCCGAATCTGCCTTCCTAATGAAGAAAGCATTAGAGTAGGTGTCAAAAGCCCCAGGTTAGTCATTCTTTTAGTATTCACAGCTCTCCAGGCTTTGATTCCTTCATCTGAAGGACACGAAAAATAATACCAGCCATGATTGTCTCACTGGGTATTTTTAGAGACAAATAACATCAAGATTTTTAGAATTGGCTTCCGAGGACCTCTCCTAGCACCAGCTATCCTAGAATGAGTTCCCGTTCTGAGATGGAGAATTTCTCACACTATCCACCATACAGAGGATATATTGGTAAGTGTTTGTGGTAGACACACCTATAAGAGAAGTGGAACTGGGCAGAAAGAGAGAAAGAGAAGCTGTCCTGTGATGTGACTGCAAACTGAAGCAAGGGAAGCTGGCCTTTGCATCCCTACCTACATCAGTGGCTGTGGACTGCTCCCACCCAGGGGGCAGTTCCTCACAGCGAGGGCAATTCCCACTAAATACTGATCAGCAACCAGTATTCTCAGTAGCTAGAGAATGAGTTGTCCTCAAGAGAGGGAACGTGGAGAGAGTACCACAGTCTTTATACAGTGAGGGTTCTAGCTCTTGGTCCATGTTTTCATATGGCCACAGTCATAGAGCTCACGCCACTTTCTACAGTGGCACCCTCTCCTTATGACCAAGAGCCCCTTGAGGTTAGTGTTCCTCTCTTTTTATCTAATATCTATACCTTCTGTGGGACAGGGACTTAGGAAAATGTGACTGGCTATTCCCCTGGGCCACTTCAGAGTTGTAGGAAGTTAAGTGAGGCGGTCCCATGACTTCTGTGTCCCTAGCATCCCATTCTCCCGTTTTTACTCTATAGCTCGCAAGTCATGAGGATATGAGAAACTCCTGAGTTTTAGAGAAAGAGGAAACGGAGCTCATCTGCTCTCAGATCTCCTAACGTACTGCACCATTTCTGTGCTGCCCAAATGGTAGCCACTGGCCACATATAGGTATTTAAATTTAAATTAAATTAAATTTAGTAGAAAATTCAGTTTCTCAGTCACAGTAGCTACATTTCAGAGGCTCAACATCCACATGTAGCTAGCTAGTGGCTACTGCATTGGGTAGGTGGTGCAGGTATATAATGCTTCCGTCATCACAGAAAGTTCCACTGGACTCACTCAACTATTGTTTTCCATTCCATTTGTATCTAACCTGTGTGGGAAAACACATCCTCTCCTCTGAGACCTTCTGACACTATCCAGTTTTCTTGCTTCCTCTCCAGCTATCTTCTGTTCCATAAGCCAGAGAAAATTTTCATCTCCTCTCAAGTATATGTGTGTGTGATATGAGTTAATAGTTTAAAACACCTCTCCCCTCAGCTTTGCCATTATTCTTCCCCTCTCCTTATTATTCTCAGTGATATCTGTTATTAAACTGCTGGGCTTTCATCAGATTCATAAGAAGAGGAAGGGGTTCATCACACAGTGATTTATTAAAAGTGCACTGTGAACACACAACTCCTTTATTATGTAGGAAGCTATTAAATGGATATTGATTAATATTCTTTATTATTTGATATGAACTTCAGGTTTTATTGTTATGTAGCATGCATTTCTTTGCCGTAACTGAGTTCTGGAATGCTGATCTAGCAAGTGAAAATCTGAGAAAAAGGACTCTCATCTTTTCCCAGTGATTGTTTCAGAGGGAACATCAGCTATAAATGAATTGGCAAATGTCTAGCTGGGCAGGAGGGAGCTTTCGAGGAGGAGGAAGGGAGGTTCTGCAGTCAGTACCTAAGCTGAAATGCCAGGCTGACAACTGTCAGGAGCAGCATTTTATGGAGACCATGTTATCACACGACTGCATGTTTTTGTTCTCTCTCTTCTCTTGAACAAAGAGAGGAAAGATTCAAAACAGATATGATGAGGAAATTAGAAGGGAAGAAATAGGCCCCTGTCCCAGTGGAGCTGTAAGTAGGGAGTTAAATGTCTGCTCATGGAGAGAAAGCCAACCTTGAATGTAAGCTCCTAGAAGGAATTATGACATCAAGCTTTCCTCTTGAATACTAGAGATGTGCATGTTCCTTAAAATGTATCATATATTTTATTTTCATTATAAAAGTAACCATGCTCATTTTAAGAAACATAGAAAACATAGATAAATAAGAAGAAAAGAAAATTAATCACTATCCAGAGATAAACACAATAATTTTTCTGTTTCATCACACATGCATTTTATTTTAAAAATTGAGAATATACTATACATATATTATTTTGTTTTCTCCATTTTTAAATTATATCATGAGTATTTTCATATTTTATTAAAATTATTTTTAAATATTTTTAATGACCACATAATATTCCATCTTGTAAACACACAGTAATTTATTTACCCATTCTCCTGTTATCACTTTTAAGCACTTTTTCTTCTTAGCAAAATAATGAACATTTATTTGCTTCTGCTTATCATAGATTTTTATGAGTGGAAATCCTAGATTTAAAAAAATGTTATACTGTTTTGATGCACACATAGCTAGGTGCCCATCAGGCAAGTCTCTACCTGACAAAACTCCAATTGTAGACAAGTTTAAGCTATTTTATACAGATAATGTTGTAGATAGGACAAGAGTCTCAAGATCTAGGCAGTTCTTACTAAATGCTATTCTTCCTAAATGTCAAAATGTAGCACAGTATTTTGCAGATGTAGCTGTAAACAGGACGGGTTTGACAGGAACCCAACCCGATAAGAGTAGCCATCTGCAAAGAAGAAATCAATGTGCAATTAACCAAATAGTGCATATAAGCAATGGCTAAGCCTGTCTTCGCGGAGATAGAGCTTTGGATGTGAATCTCCTGTCTTCTTTACTTGCTGCAAGTAAATAAAATTACCCTAATATAACCACCTCTCCGTTCTTGAATAGAACACCCCAATTAGTGAACCCCTCGAGTTCAGTAACAGTGTGAGCTTCCATGCAAATCAAAGTATACGATTCTCAGTGTCCTGAACATTCTAAAATTGCCGGTTATCAGTTAATTGTTTTTCAGCTCCAAATTCATCCTTTTTGACTGCTCTGTGAAAATGGGGCTGGGACTATTACGTTTTTCCTTTCTCAATTGGCATTAAAGCTTTGTCAGTAGAGGGCACTGGAAAAACGCTGCAGAAGGAACTTTTGCATCCTGGTTCCAGTGTGCTAATTCAACAGCTTCCTGCAGCAGGCACAGCTTCTTCAGTCCCAGGTTCCTGCAGCAACCAAGGCCACCAGTTTACTCTGGCATCCTACTTCTGGCAATTTTGTAGCAGAGTTCCTACTGTGACACCTCCCCATTGCACCCTAAAGGGTAATTCCTTGCAAGTTCTGCTGCTGCAGCATCTTAGCAACCCTACCATCCTGTGCATCCTGGCAGCCCTAGGGGTAGCAGCTGTTCCTTGTACCTCTATCCCTATATTCTTTAGAGATAACTTTGCTTCTTATTAGCCAGTTCCTTGTTGTTCCAATCCACTATTATAGTTCATAATTCTTTTTTTAAAACATTTTTTTTTAACTCCTATAGCACCTGGTATTTTGAGGTGGTCTCCTATCCAAGTACTAACCAGGCCTGACCCTGCTTAGCTTCTGGGATCAGACAAGATCGAGCATGGCCGTAATAATTCCTAATTCTTTATATTAAATTTTCCCTTTTCAAACTGCTGTGTGTTTTCTCTTTTTTGATCTGACCCTGACCGATCCAGGAGCTAAACTGCCCTGATCTTTCTCATCAGTGATGCAGTCTGACTCCTCAAGCCAGCCTGAATCTCAACTCTGACCCAGACCCAAATATTATGTGTTGCAAGATTAAATAGTGGAAATTCTGACTTATTTTTTTTTTAAGTGTTCAGATTCAAAGTCTTATTCAGATTTAATTTAGGAGGCAAAGTATAGGCTCTGTTGAACTGTTGCTTCTTCCTCTTTTCCAATGTCCTCTACTCAGCAGCAACCAAGTTCAGTCAATTACTTCTCAATTTCTTCTCTCCTTATCTCTGTTGATGTCTCTTTATTCCCCCACTCCCCATTTCAGTCATCTAACCCTCAGCACACAGCAATGCAGTCTTTCTGTCAGCAGATAATTCTCCTTTCTATATATTGCTCCTTTACTCAAAACCAGTTGCATCTGAATTAACAGTCCCCAGCCATGACCTTGGGTGATTAGTGACCTTGTGAATTAATAGAGGACATTTATCTTCCCTTTCCTGATATCATCCAAAGCCACCAGTAAATGAGGCTGCTGGACATATTGGGTAAATAAGAGATACCAAATATAACAGCTATGCTGCTCTTTTGACTTTCAAAGAAAACCCTCAGTTTAAGGATATTTGAACTTCTATTAAGTAATAGTAAATTCCTCCTCTGCTTCCTGGAAATCACACACATTCTTCAAGATCCAAATCTTGTGTCACTGTTTCAGTGGTGCTTTCCCTCAGCTTATTGGTGGAAATGAGTCCCTTTCCTCTATGCCCCGATTGTGTTTATCCCTTGGCTGTAGACCAGATCTCGGTTTTCTTGGTTAATATCAAGTTTCCCATCAGACTGTGAATTCCTACCCAGAAGGTACCATATCATGTTCATTTTGTTGTGACTCAAAAGTGCCTGATTAATAATGCTATATTGTTATATTAACAGCAATAAAATCAACTACTATGTGAGAAACATACAGAGGACAAGAACAACTAGAATAAGATAAACTCTTGACAAGTAGGTCTCGAACTTTAGCTTGATCAAAATCCCTGGGGAAGGGAAGGGAGATAGTGGAGGGAGGCTTATTAAAACAAGTCCTTGGGCCCCATCCAAGTTTCCAGTTCAGTAGGTCTGGGGCAAGGACCCTAAAACTTCATTTTTAACAAGTCCCCAGGTGATGCTGAAGCTGCTGGACCACATTTTGAGACCCATTAGGCTAGCCTATCCCCTACCCCCATCTTTCTCAATATTCCCTCCAAAAATGCTTCTGTAATTCTCAGATCAACCCCAGGTATGAGAAGACTCCCACGGTGCACTTCCCCCCAGAGAATTACCTATTATAGAATCATAGATTCTTGACACAGAAACTTCACAGAAACTTCAGGGTTTTCTCTTGGTTCCAATTTTGTATCCAAAGCAGAAATCCTTTTGACCATTATATGGTCCTCCATACTTGAAATTTCCTCCTCTGTAACAGTCGATTCTCCTATTTCCCTTAAGTTTTGACACTATCTGAGTTGGACATGAACAGCTTTCATCTCACCTGGCTGCCTCTGACCAGCTCAGGACTGAAGATGATGTCAGCTTACCAGCACGTGGGGATGCCTGGGAAGTGGGCTTCTCGGAGAACTTACTTTATTTTGAAATTCTCACCCATCTATTCCCGATTCATTCTACATCCCCACAGGGCATAAGTGTCCTAACTGTCCGGGTTTGAACTCGGGTTTGACTAGCGGACTTCACTGAATTGCTGTCCTCAAGAAGAACGGAGCCCCTCCCACTTCCTCCCTACCTGCAGCGGTAGCTTTTTTCAGATCTTGTCAGCTTAGCTCCTGCAGGGGGCGCACCCGCCCCGGGCCAGTCCCAGAGGAGTACCTCTCTCTGGGCCGCATAACACCAGCTTCCTCCAACCCCTGCTTGGGGAGAAATCGGTCGCACCGGCTCGCTTCTCAGCCGCGCAGACGGTGGGGCTCAGGCACTGAGAAAGGGTCCTCTGCTTGAGCCTGGGAATCAGATTCCTGGGTCCTGCTCTGACACTATGTTCCCGAGTGACCTCGGGCAAATTAACTATCTCTGAAACCTCGGGAAATTGCAGGATTAGTGTGAGGATTTAACAAGAAAATTCATTTAACGCACTTTCCACCAGCGTGGTACATAACAATGTTCTAAGTGATCATTGCTATTATTGTTTAGATCTGTTAACTTCCTTTTGAACTGAATGTTTTCTCATCCGAAGGAGGGACGTTCGCAGGAAAGCGCCAGGGCACAGAATTCTGCAAGGAGAGAAAAGGTGCGGGTGATTGAAGAGGGGCTTAGCAGGCTGTGAGTGGGAGAGGACGCAACAAGAATTTAGTGAACACTTTGCCACTTGCTTTATAGACACTGTTTGCTATAATCTTCAGGGTAAAGCAAAGGAAATACAAGAAAACCATCGCTATTTTACAGATGGTGAATGAAGTGTAGGGAGGTTATATAACCTGCCCACGGTGAGCACGTGGCAGAGTGAGATTTGAACTCATGAGTTGAAAAGCTGTGATGCACTTCATAGTGTCATCCATTGGAAGCCAGGCCACAGAGGAAGCTCAGGGTAAGGGGCACCTGGGGAAGGGAAAAGGGGACTCAGCAAGGGAACTTGGAGGACACTGTTCCCAGTGGGCTGCTTCACAAACAAAGGTAGCCCGAAATCTGCCTATTCCACACACAGCCCAACAAGCCACTTCCCTCTGCCCTTGAAATTATATCCCAGACCTCTTGATAACAAATGGACATATTATTTGATAAAGGCAAAGTTTAATAGTATGGTCCCAAGGTGCCTGGATTTGCATCCTAACACTGCCACTAACCACCTCTGAGCCCTTGGGCAAGGTATTTAATTGTTCTGGGCCTCAGTTTCCTTTTCTGTTAAATGGGAGAATAATAACACTTCCTAAGACTGTTATATCTTAAATGAGATACATTTGTGAAGCCCTTAGCACAGTCTCTGACATAAAGGGAACATAAGTCAGAGTTATGGGAGTGTATCTGAATGTCAAAGATTGATTTGGCTTAGCTCTGCTACTAGCCAACCTGGCAGCCTTGAGGAGTCATTTCCTGTCTCCCATTAGCAGTTCCTTCCTCTATAAGGTGGCGGCAGAATCCTTTTGCTAGTGCTAGGTAATAGCACTGTTCTATGCTCTGAATCATGTAACGCACCTGCCCACCCTGGAAGACAAGTACTAGTATTATCTTCATTTCACAATGGCAACACTGAGACTTCAAGAGGTGAAGTAATGCCCAACATCACAGGGGTAGGAGGGGGCAAAGCTAGAAATCAGAGTCCTTTTTTTTTCAGACATAATATCATGGTGAAGACCTGTGGGTAAAATAACACAGTTTGACTCCAGGTGGGGAAGGTTGGGAAGAGCGTGGAACCTGTGACATCTGCCTTCTACCTACCTCTCCACCAGCAGTTTTAAGGACCCTCTAGCTTAGGAGACCATGGAACACTTTCCCAATGCATTTTATTTTATTTAGCCACACATGTGTCTGTTTTCTTCATCTCCATGCTCAGCATAGACACCGGCTCCAGAATAAAATATACCCTTTTCTGAATCCCTGCTTTTCTTTAGATGATCTTTCCATCTGGAAATCTCTGGCTCTCTGCCCTACCCATTTAATAATAATTAGAATACCTAATGTTTATTGAGAGTTTACTCTGCTGGACACTAAGAAAATAATCCTTTGAAACGTTCTCTTTTAGGCTTCCAAACAATGCTGTGAAGTTGGAAACTATTTTTGTTTCTATTTTTATAGATTTTTCTACACTACATGTTGCTTCTTCTGCTAAATGATGCCCTAAGTACATGTTATCTTCTGCTCTATTGTTTCTTCCTTTCTTTCTTTTTATGTGCACATGTCTTATTTGCCCTTCTCTGTTACTTGCTAGATTTTTTACCCTAGTCACATTATTTGCAGAAAGGACTACAATGAGGCTACAATGAGATAATGCTTATAAAGTGCTTAGTATGGTGCCTGGCATGCTAAATGCTCAATAAATGGTAGTTTCTATCATTACATTATTAATAAGAACTGAGTCATAACTTCCAAATGCTTTTCCTCCCTTCTTGTCTCCCCAGCACCCAGCCTTGCCTCTTTTTTCACAAAATTCTGCTCATTGACTAATATTTATCTAAACAGTGGGGCCATATTATCATGTTGACTATAAAGAGCGGGCATCTAAGATATTGAGTACATCCTGGCCCTGGGCCCAAGCCTGGACTTGGCACACAGCTTTCAGAAGGCTACCCTATGGCTGCCTGTAACAATCCACAATCCTTCATTCTTTGCTGATATGACTGTGATTCCCACTTTGGGCTCTGCAGGTGATACAGGAAAAGCCTAGAACAGAGAATATGGAGGAACAAAGGCAGTACCCTAGGGATTCTGAAGACAGCTGCCCGTATTAATTTCCTAAAGCTGCTATAACAAACTATTACAAACTCGGTTGCTTAAAACTATAGAAATTTATTCTCACAAGTATGGAGGGCAGAAATCTGAAACCAAGCTGTTGGCAGGGTTGGTTCCTTCTGGAGACTCAGCGGGAGAACCTGTCTCATGTCTCTCTCTTAACTTCTGATGGTGGCCAGCAGTTCTCAACATTCCTGGTCATATAGCTGCATCACTCTAATTCCTGTCTCTGTCATCACAGGGCCTTCCTCCTGTGTGTCTATGTGTCCTTTCCTCTTCTCCTAAGGACAGCAGTCATTGCATGTAGGGCCCAGCCTACTCCAATATGACTTCAACTACTTATATCTACAAGTCCCTTTTTCCAAATAAGGTCACATAGTGAGGTCCTCGGTAGATATGAATTTTGGGGGACATTATTCCACTATACTCTCTCCCCTCTCCATCCCACCAGTGAAGTTGCTGCTATTCCCAAGGTGTGGTCCTCATTCCTCAAAGAGGAAGATTTATATGTGCTCTGCAAAGCTGAGGCTGCTCTTAGATTCAAATAAACAGACTCTCTTTTTCTTGAGGCATCTTTGCAAGGTACAAACATCATGTTTGAATTGAACTAAATCTATCATTCCTGGAGGGAGGGTAGAGTGGTATTAGGAATGAAATGGGCAGGGTGGGCAGAGGGAAACAACAGTATCATGTGACCAGTTTGGCCCTCAGATATTTCTGCATAAATCTCACAGTGCTGACAGAAAAGCCTCCTGATGATCTTTGAGAACATGCTGGATAGTGTTTAGGTATATTTGTAAAATTTCACCAAAGCCAGATCTAGAGGGAACCTGTTTAAATTCCTTAGTGTGCAGGGTTTGGATTAAATGTAAAGAGGGCTACTGTTGCTTGAAAGATTTTAAAATACTGGGTTTTTGAGATGCTGCCTGAATGTTTGAGGTTTATAACTAAAGCCTCTCTGGCTCCTGTGTTTTCTGAGAGAATCTCTATTACAAATATTCCAACCTTATCTAAGCAACAGATATATGTTTGTCAGACTACTGTTCCCATGTGGGGGCATGAAAAAAATGTTGCCCAGCTCATAGTATATAGTTAGTCTTTCATTAAACAAATTGGTCACCTACTATGTGCAGGCACTAGGGAACCAGTGAGGCTGTTTGGAATACATATTGTCCCTATCCCAGGGAGCTCAGTCAATCTCTTAAATGCTTAATCATTAGTGGGAACTGGCAATAAAGGAGGCTTCTGGGAGCTTGAGGGTGTGAGAGACAAGACCACTTTTCCAATCTGGAGGTCAAGACAGGCTTTTCTGAAGAGACAATGGGCTGTCCAGGAAAAAGAAATCCAGGATTGGATGTGGTATGTGAACAGTTTCTCAAACTAACACAATTCCATACTAACCAGGCACTGGCAGGAGTAGGACAGAGCTGACTCCTGATTAACTAGGAGGAAGAGTAACTGCGGCCAAGGTGCAGCAGAGGCTGTCGCTAAGCTTTCCCTGTCACCCCACCCCCTTCCAGGGGTAAAGAAATCAAGAACTAAACTTTGGGACCATGCCAAGGGGGAGGACTTGGAGTAGAGAGGAGTGGGTGGCTGGTATCCAGGCCCAGTAGGCCTGGATTTGCCATACGCACCTAATTCCCTTCCAGAATATTGTAGAGTTAACTGTGCCACACTCTAAAATGATCCACAGTCTGGTCATATTTGTCTGCCCAGATGCTCCTCTACCACCTCATCCCCCTAAGTTTATTCTTTTGCCCCCCACAACCTGAACTAGGATGGCAAAACCATGGTGCCTTTGTGGTGCATACAAATCACTTGACAGGGCTGGTTAGAATGTGAATTTTGAGCCCTAGTCTTCAAAGCTATCTTTTGACTTTCATGGGTCCTGGGCATGTCTTCTTTCTTCCATAAAAAGTGTTAGAATTATATTTTACCACTACATTGGCACAAAGAGCATAATTATGTTCATTCATCTCTTCCCATTTTAAGAGAAATTAAAGCCTTTTTGTTAGCCCCTAAAATATCAGGGGCCTTAGGCACTGTGCCTACTGTGCTTGGGAAGTATGTCGGTTCTGCCACCCTTGTGTGTGGTGGAGTGTGCTGTCATGAGAATTGTCAGGAGGGGGAAGTAGAAACAGAACAGAAGGTGAGAGGAAACCAGACACACACCTGGCTTATTTCAGAACATGAACCAGGAAAAGGGTTTCTAGCTTTGAGGGGTTGAGGAGCAGATGGGGTTGTCGATGACATCTCTGAGAGTCACGTGAAAGCTTTGGATCTACTCCCTGGAACAATGCACGAATGCACACATAAAGAAATGTTTACACAAACTTTCTGAGGTCAACAAAGAGTCCTCAGGTCCAGGACAGCCACCTGTATCCTGGAAAAGAGAAGCTATGCACTAGGACCCGTTTCTTCCATGCCACAGATTCCTGGGTTTCAGAATTCAGGTTGGAACACTTGGCAGCTTTGTGGGTTAATCAGAAGTCAGTGCTATTCAGGCCCTAACAGTGACCTAAGCTGTACCACCAGCAGCACAGTTTCCATGAGGAAATTAGAGTTTGCTTCCACCACCGACTTCTGAAGGGCAATTACAGTACAACAGAGTTTGTAATTTGCGGGTTGGTTGTCCTGACAGTAATCCACTTTAATGAGCTTAACAGTAAGAACAGACAAAGCAGCCTTTTCTGGGCCTTTTCTTGTGGCCTGGCTCTGAGTTTAAATGTTCCCCACATTCAATTCCAAGTGCCTCTCAAGCAAATTTTTTACAGTAACAGGACTCTTGGTGAATTAATTAGAGTTTATGATAGTAATTCACCCAACTTCCACAGAACTTGCTTCCACCTGAAAAAAAGAGAAAAGGCTTTAATTAATTCTGAATTAAAATAACTAGAAAAACATTTGTCCAGTCTACCAATCAGAGAAAGCCAACTGAAAATTAATGTAAGCGTAGAAACCAGAATTTTAAGTTTCACACACTTGAATCTCATTCATGAGGGCTCCACCCTCATGACCCAGTCACCTCCCAAAGGTTCCACTTCCTAATACCATCACATTTGGGATCAGGTTTTAACATACGACCTTGTGGGGGACACAAACATTCAATATAGCTCCTGCTTTGTAGTGTAAAGAATGAACTCCTTAGTGGTCAACAGTGAGACTGTAGACACTCTTAAATGATGTCAGGACTAAAGAGTTTGGTTAGAAGTAAGGAAGGGGCGAGAAAACCAATCAGCCTCATCTCTGGTTTTGATGTGTATACCTGGTGAAATAAAGAGTCTTTTTTTTTCTCTGAGGTTGCCAGTCTGGGGGCATGTAAGTCATGGGCTGCTACGGCCATCTCTCTTCAGCCCTCAGGGCCACTGCTTCCATGTGAACACAAATATCAGAGAGGTAAGTGAGATAGAACTAAATGGGTTGATCTGGGTAGAGAATTTCAGCTCTGGTGAAGTATGGAAGTATGTATAGCTTGGCAGTTTGTCTGGTGTTTTCAATTAATCATTCATTTATCATACAACAAACTTATATGTAACAACGGTCACATGCCTACCATTGTGCCATGAGCCAAGAAGCCAAAAACCATAGATGAATAAGACAGATCCATGCTTTCTTGGATCTCCAAGTCTATCAAAATTGAAAGATGTATAATTAAATATATTAAATATAGCCATTTCACCAGTACCTGTTAGGTGTGTGCAAAACTCCAGGAGAAACAAATTAAGGGGTGGTTAGATTTTATCCAGGCAGGATCTTATAAGATGTGTAAAAGTCCAGGGAGATGAGGGAAGGATCCTCCTGACACAGCACACAGCCAGAATAAGTATGAGGTGGATGCTGCTATGTTGTGTGTTATAGGAAGAAAGCTAGTGATGCAAGAAGTAATAATAAAATTCACTTGCAGGAGGGCATTTGCAATAGAAGAGCCCCACTCTTCCCTTTCTCACTCATTCTACAAATATTCATTGGTTCCCTTCTTTGTGCTAGGCACTGTTCTGAGTATCAGGGATACCACAATGAACACAACATATTAAGTGAAAAAGATAAAATTCTCTGTCCATATAAGCTTATATTATAGTGGAGGGACAGAGAGAAAATTAATAAATTAACTAAATGTAGTTTATTTTCTTCATTTATGATAGTTCTATAAAGTTGCCACAAACACTGATTCAGTAAATACTGAACCATTATTCCTAGGGGAAATTCTTAGGTTCCTAAGAGCCTCTCTGGTCACAACATTTTCATCAACCAATAAATACATAACCTTGTTTTATGTATATTTCTGTTGAGAGACAACTTATTTAATACATACAACTGATTGTTGACATTGAATTCACACAGTCAATAGCACTAAGACTTATGCCTGAATGAAACTTATCTAATACACGTATTTTCTCTGTAAGTCACACTCTTCTTGTCTTAGGAACATGAGAAGTACATTTGGGGGTCATTTTCAAAAGTGATATCACCAGCAAAAAGCACAAAAACCCAGTGAATAAAGCAGCACAAAATTGATCACAGAAAGACACTTGTCTACAGTATGAGAACTAAAATAAGAAGGCAGAGGACTGCCTTGTTTGATCTCAGTTGGAAATGTGTGAGGGGTGACTCAATTTTTTGTCACTCTGTGCATCTCCACAAGTGACTATGAAAGTACTGCATGAATTGATGTTAGGGCTAACACATCAATTTTAGCAAGTAGGTGAATTCACAGATATGGAATCTGCAAATAATAGGGAATCTACTGTATTAATATATTAAAAAGTGATGAGTTAGGAAATAAAATAAAGCTCTCTTGAGGAGCTGTCAGAGCTGTGGGGTGGTTTGGGGGTCTGAGTTGTGGGTGTGGGCATCAGGGTTCCCATCCCAAAGAACTGGCCCTAGGAGATTGCTACATCTATATTAACTGACTACTGGTGAATATCTCTTAACCTCCAGGCATCACCAGTGGACAGAAAGCCTTGGCCCTTTGCATACCTTTATGTCCATCTGTGATCCTGTTTTCCTTTCCATTCCATGAATGAATAAACATTTCATGGAAATAATAGAAATTGTATTAAAAACTTCACAAAACTTCTCATTGAAGTCTCTCAACAACCTCATGAGGCATGCAGGGCAAAGATCATTTTTCCTACTTTACCAGTGGAAGATAAAAAACTGAAGCTCAGACGATTGTAATTTGCTCCAAAGTCAACAGCTCATTTGTTGTGAAGTCAGAACTCTGATCATTCTGATTCCCAGGACTGTCCACATTGCTTAATTCACATTGCATCTCTAGCATATATCTTGCCAAGCCTGTGTTAGTAGCTAAATTTGTGTGGGATGAGTTCAGGAGCCTCAGAGGACCCAAGGACTCTGAACTGTTAACTCCAAAGTGCTTCCTTCCGCACCTGAGTTGAAGATTTTGTCTCCAGATAGTCCTTCCATAAATGCAGGGCTTCTACCTTGAAGACTTTGAAGCTTGGGCTGCTATCACAAAAATAACATAGACTGTAAACAACAGGAATTTATTTTTCACAGTTCTAGAGGGTGGGAAATCCAAGAATAAAGTGCCGACCAATTCAGTTCCTGGTGAGGGCTCTTCCTGGTTTGCATGAGCTGCCTTCTCATTATACCCTCACAATTGGGGGGTTGGGGAGAGCAAGCTTGCTGGTGTCTCTTCTTACAAATCCATACGAGAACCCCAATTATTTCCTAAAGGCCACATTTCCAAATACCATCACATGGGGGTTAAGACTTCAACCTATTTTTTGGGGAAACACAATTCAGTCCATAAAAACTTAATATGTGAAATATTTGCACTTATTAACACTATCTGAATTAGTTGATCAATGTTACCATGGAGAGTAGAGCAGGATCCTGAGGGAATGAGACACTAAACTGGTCAGTTTTGCCTCCTAATAAATACAAGGAGAATAGCAGAAGTCTGGGCATTATCAGAGAGAGGGAAATGGAGTAGGTTATGGCAAGTGGGGCATCCTGATATGGTAGTGACAGTTATTTCTAGCATCTTGCTTTGAGCCATATGATAGGATTGTACTTCTTACCTCCTCTGTGAAAAGGCAAAACCATGTAAATAGATCTGCTCAATAAGATATGAGTTCAATGGACATGTGTCATTTTGGGGTTAGAGAATTTAATTACCAGGGTCAGACTCTCCAGAATGCTCCTTCCCAAACAACATTCCAGTGTTGGCTGTTATGTCAGTCTCAGTCTCAGAATATGGAAAAGATCCCCAGCCAACCTGTAATTGTAATATAAGGACAAATGAGGAGTAATTTTGTGTGATAAGCCATGGAGAGTTTGGGGTTGTTTATTATTGTGAAACAACTTAGCCTCTCTTGTTCGATACATCTGGATCCACAAAATGGTTACTCCTGGACACACTTCATTAAGGTGGTGAGTGACTGATTCAGATTTCTGTTCACTTTTGTGGATTTCAACTCATACTGTTGGGTTCCACCTTGCCCTTATTCTTCCGCACTTTATATCCATCTTCTCTTCCTGACTGCCTTCCCTTTGGACTTCCATCTCTAGCATCAGAGAAGAGACAACCTTCCAGAGTCTATTTAACCAGCTTCTACCATTGCATATTGTCAAATCCTGCAACACGGAACATATAGAGATAGCTAGATAGGTAAGTATATAGACAGCTAGATAGAGTAACTATCCTCTTGAGGTTTTGCTTATCTAATGCACCTTGTATACTTCTACCATTCCCTTCTACTCTCTGCCCAGAAGTGATCAGGATCTCAAATTTAGTATTTTTCATTTCTAATATTACTCTATACCCATATGTCCATAAGTAATATATAGTATTGGTTCTTGAATTTCCTATAATTCTCAATAAATAAGAACTGAAGCCTCCACGGCTTTAATTATTAATTCTCAGATCCTCTTAGCTCCATAAGGTGTCTCCTCTGTTATCTCTAGGGTATCTTTGACTATAGGAGCACCTTACTTGAGCCCACAAACCTTTCTGACCACTAAATTTCCTATACAGCATCTTCCATATCCTTCCTTTCTTATTCTAAAGACCTGAGGGAGTGTCACCATGGCTATTGTCAATGGTGCCCCAGAGATCCTATCAAAGGAACTGCCTCTCTGGCCCCTGGCACATTTGTCCACATGTCAATGCAGATCTGACTCTGCCTGAAGAGATTAATGCCTTTCCTCCCTCCCCAACACCATATATCTTCACCTTGGTTCCAAAGCAGCTCAGCTTGCCTAGAGTCTCACACAATTTCTCATTAAATCAGGCTCTTCCTCTTGTCCCATCCACTCCTCATAGCTGCCTAGCAAGACTCCTCTCGCATCCCACAGAATCAACCAAAATCACCACAGCAAGAGGCAACCTCTGAAGAAGCATGTCTTCTAAATTTATTCACAGCCAAAAAACATTTATTCACACCCAAACCTTAAAAGATACACAGAGACACTGAGAGAAGACTGAATACTTCCCACAATTACAGAGCACATAATTTCACATACCCAGTGGCTCTCAATGCCTGGATCCATATGACAGTAATGCCTGCATCTTCCCCAAGATCAATGCGTGCATACTCGCTTTATTTTTAGGAAATGTAAGAATTTATCCTGGTCATTTTTATCAAGTCAAAGAAAACAGTATGCCCCCAAAGTCCATTTATTCAATACATGTTAATTAAGTTACAACCAAGTATCAGGTACTAATTGATGGATGCTTGGGATCCATTGCAGAGTAAAATCAAATAAGAGCCCTGCCCTAGTGTGGTTTCTATTCTAGAACAGAGCCCTAGAGACAGACAACTTTTTGCAAATATTAAATGGTAGCTTATTCTTCCACCCCATGTTTGTGTCTTTCCTTCAGAATTCTAAAGATATTATTTTTAGCCCAAGTTTCAACTAGAGTATCATATTATACACAAATAGGGAGATTTTTAAAAATCAACTTTATTGAAGCATAATATTCATATAATAAAATTCATGTATTTTAAGTGTATGGTTTGAGATTTTTATAATGTATACACTTGGCAGCTTCCACCACAATATATATAGCTAGAATGTTTCTATTATCCCAAACAGTTTCCTTGTACTCTTTCCCAGTTAATCTTCTCTTGTCACCCTACCCAGTATCAATCTGCTTTCTTTTACTCTAAATTAAATTTGTCTTTCCTGGAGTTTCTTATAAATAAACCGTATGGCATGTACTCTTTTTTTCTCAGCTTAAAGTTTTTGAGATTCATCCATGTTGTTGCATGTATCAGTAATTTATTCCTTTTTATCGTTGTGTAGTATTCTATTGTATGGATACACCACATTTTTATCTATCTGTTGATGGCTATTTGGGTTGTTTGCTTTATTAGCTGTTACAAATAGTACTACTATGAACATTCATGTACAAATTTCATGCCATCATATGTTCTTATTTATCTTGGGTAAATACCCAGTAGTATAGTTGTTGGGCCACGTGGTAAATATACATTTTTTAAAGACATATTTTTTCATATTTCTGCATTTTATGTGTATATTTCACTTTATAACTGAAACTTTAAAACATTGTGGCATTTTATAAACTTTCAACCTCCTTTCCAAAGTGCTTATATCATTTTTCATTTCCATCAATGATACCTAAGAGTTCGGATTGCACTCGATCTCGGACCTGGGCGGCCAGCACCGGTTGCTCTCAGGATTCGTTCCGTACCTTGTGGAAAGTGCTGTCAAAGGAAGTAAAGGAGCAAGTGGGCACAGACCGGTTTGGGAACAAATACTACTATATATCCTGGAATACTAGAACTGGAGAGGTGAGATGAAAGCTAAGGCAGCGGTGGTGGTGTGGTAATAAATGGAGAAAGTGAGAGCATCTTGTAAACTAATGCGACACTTGTGATGTCACCTGAGGAGACAACCCCAGTTTGTTCACCCTGCCACCTCTTCACTCTGGCAACACTGCTTTCGCTGAGCAGCTAGGTGCTACTGTCCACACAGCGTGTGCCCGCAGTTTCTGCACCGCTGCGCCGCGGTAAGCTCCGGGCATACCCCTCTCCTCTCTGCGCTGAGAGCCACGCTGGTGGAGGACGCCCCAGTGTTGGTCCTTGCCATTAGGCGATGTGACGGGGACAATTCCACAGAAGTCTTTTACAAAAGGGCCTCAGAAAGGGCAGGAAAGTGGCCTTTCCGCATCGCGTGCCCCATTTGCAACAGACCAGAGCTGCGCAATTGAAGAGGTGTAGCTTCGCCCTTCTTGGTATTGACCTTTCTCAGTAGCTCTGAGACTGACTCCATGTGTCATCTTCCTCAGAACCAAACCCCGTCAGAAGTAAGGCCATGCACATTGATGGTGGAAAAGAGACCTCCACAAGACCCACATTACCCTTTCCACGAGTTTGTACCCTGTCGAGTTCCCTTTAAGATATATGGCTCTAAGTGTGATATTTCTGTGTAGGATTCCCTAGGTAGTGGAGTTTGGGGTGTAAGGGGGCGTTACTGTCCATTGAAATCATACCACACAGCAGCCGTCATAACCTCTTCTACGTCGCTTTCACACCACGATGCAAAAGATCTCAGACTTGAGAAACTTTGGTTTAGAATCTCAACTAGACACCTGATACCCGAGTATTTGTCCTCCCCAAGTGTCAGCCTCCTCACCTGAAAGTTAGCAAGAATAATAATAACCATCACTGAGAAGCACTAAGACCTCTCCAAACTGTGTCCCATTCATTTCCTGTAACTCCTGACAAATGTAATCACTTTTTCTTTCCTTCCCGGAAGAGCACATATAAAATGTATTCTATGATTTATCAGATTTTTTTTGTCTAAGCTTTTTCTGTAACATTTTAATATTTTAGATATGTCTTCCTAATGAGCGCCTAAACTTGTCAAGGCAGGAAATACCTCTTTGAAAAGAAAAGTCCACAAAGAGCATAGCATGATTGTGAGGTATTTCTTGACAGACTGCAAGCAGAGGGAAAGTTCTTTCTTTTCTATAAGTTGTCAGTAACATTTTAAAATATGCAAAATGTAAGACTGATTTTTTTTATTGAAGTATAATTTATATTCAGTAACATTCATCCTTTTTGATGTATGGTTTTAGGATTTTTTTAAAAAAAAATGCTTAGAGTCATGTAACTATCACCACAATCAAGATATAGAACAGCTCCAAATTCTCTCCTACCCCTTAGTTGCTCATTCTCTCATCCCATACCCAACCTTGACAACCACTGATCTGTCTCTATAGTATTGCTTTTTCAAAAATATCATATAATTGGAGTTATACGGGCTATAGTCTTTTAAGTCTATCTTATTTCACACAGCACAGTGCAGTCAAAAGTCATCCACATGTCAGTAGTTGTTCCTTTTTATTGCTAAGTAGTATTCTACTGTTACTTTTCACAATACTGAGCTTCAGTTGATGTTCCTAAAATGGAATCACTGGGGACAAGGCAGGCATAATAGTGGACAGACCATAACAGTGATGCCTGCTTTTAGAATGCAGGACAAATGATTCATCAATCATGGTAGATTTCCTTTTGGAATATATATTTTTTAAACTGTGCAATTTTCATTAGGGCTTTTGGCATAGGGAATTACTACACTAGACTACTAGCAGTGATTTTTAAACTGCTCATTTTTAAAATAATTATAAAACAAATCTCTTTTCAAGTTCAACATTTTCTTAGAAAATCTTACATTCTAAGATATTTTTTGTTTGCTCTGTTTTTTAATGGAGCATTATTGTACATTTATAAATTTTGTGAGTGAAAGGAAAAAAGTTCCAGTTATTCCTCATACTTGTCAGCACTTGGTACTGTCAGTCTTTTTAGTTTAGTCAATCTCATGGGTGGGAGGAATATCTCATTATGGTTTTAAGATGACTTTCGCAGGCACTGTTTTAAATGCTTTGTTAACTTCTCACAACCACCTTATGAAGTATGCACTGTTATTACTATCCTCATTTTACATATGGGGAAATGAAGCCACAGAAAGGTTAACTATTTTTCCCAAAGTCATGATATACCTATTAAGCAGCAGAACTAGAGTTCAATCCAGGCACTCTGCCTCCAGAGGTCACACTTTTAATCCTTCTGCTACACTAACATCCCAAAAAGTTCTTGGGTCCCAATCATGGGTCATCATTTATAAGGAGAGCTATAAATAGCAGCCAGTCACCTGAAGAGAAGGAGTATTGCCTAAGACAAAGCTTTACAACTTAAAAATAGATGTCTGAGAAGCCAAGCACCAGAAAGCAGAAGAAGCTACAGGTACCAGCTTACAGTTGGGAGCCGGGCCAGGATGAGGGCTCAGAGTCCCTGGACTCAATTTCTGCCTTTCCCTGCTGAGCCCTGCCCAAGGGCAACAACATAGCAGCTCTGCCTTCAGCAGATAGTGCAAGGTCATCTCTCATATGCCCCTTTCCACTTTTTGAATACTATCAGTGCCTGGGAAAGAACTCCATCTGACTCAGTAACTGTTATAAGAATCCGGAGTTTGGCAGGAGAAAGACTATCCTTCAACCTTGAATTTTTTTGGGGGAAATAAGTGGGGTATAAATTATAACTGAACACATGTGCTAGTCCTGTAAGGGAATAGGGAACAACAAAAGAAAACAAAATTATACAACAATGTCAAGTATCCAATGTATCCACCTCTGATTCTGAGATGCTCAAGGAATAGGACAGTGCAGTGGCTTCTGGACTTTTGAATTTCAAACACAAGTGAAGCTTTAAAAAAAAAAGTAACTGAAGGAAATGACATTAATAAAACAATGGTCTAGAATGGCTTGAAGGCTGGGCTCAGCTGAGACTGTCAGCTGGAGCACCTACATGTGGCCTCTCCATGTGATTTGAGCTTCCTCATAGCATTATGGCCTCAGGGTAGTCACACTTCTTTTATGAGCCTGGTGGCTCAGTGCTCCAAGAATGAGTAACAGATAAAGCCGAAACTACATGGCCTTTTATGACCTGGCCTTGAAAGTCATTTGATGTCACTTCTGTAAAATATTGGTTGAATCATTCACATCTTCACCCAGATTCAGCAGGATGGGACATAGACTGTGACACCTCTTGATGGGAAGCATATCAAAGCAGCCATTTTAAAAAATAAAATTTATTGGTTTAACATTGGTTAATAACATAAAAATTTCAGGTGTACAAGGTTATAATTTGACATCTTGTACCCTGTTGTGTGCTCCCCACACAAAGTCTAGTTTCCTTCTGCCACCATATATTTGACCCAATTTACCCACTTCAACCCCCCCCCCCAACCGTCTTTCCCTCTGGTAACCACTATTCTGTTGTCTATATCTATGAGCTTGTTTGTTTGTTAATTTGCCTGTTACCTTTTGTTTTTTATTTCACATGAGTAAAATTATAGTTTTGTCTTTTTCCTTCTGACTTATTTCACTTAGTATAATACTCTCAAGATCCATCCATGTTGTCTCAAATGGCAATATTTCACCTTTTTTATGGCTGAGTTGTATACCATTGTATATATGCACCACATCTTTTTTTATCCAGTTATTCATCAATGAACACTTAGGTTGTTTCCATGTCTTGTCTATTATAAATAATGCTACAATGAACATAAGGGTGCATATAGCTTTACAAGTAAGTATTTTTATATTTTTCAGGTAAATACCCAGGAGAAAAATTGCTGAATCATATGATAGTTTTATGTTTAATTTTTTGAGAAACCTTCATACTGTTTTCCATAGTTATAGCCATCTTTTTAAAAACTACCACATTGAGGCTATCACATTTAATCTTCACAAGAACACAAGTTACATATTATTATCCCCTTTTTATATATGAAAAACTAAGGTCCATAAAAACCACAAAATTTCCCCAAAATCAGTAAGTACAGAACTAATATCTGACTCCCTATATTTTCTTGTGTTCATGATCTCTCAAGCGAAACTTTAATCCAGCAGACCACAACCTCTCACCAAGCAAGTGAATGAGCTGCAGGTGTCTAACACTGCTCAAACAGAGGTGAAGAACCTGCCCTCCACCTTGGCTGATCTATTCCCATATATCAACTCCCCGGGTCCCTATCTCTGCCTCCCATTCTTTGGCTCCCATGCTGCCCTTTGGTTTTCGTGTTGGGTTTTGCCTCTCTGAGTTTTAACTACCTGTTTTCCTTCAAGGACTTTGCCATGACTTGTCCCTCAGCCTTCAGCAGGCTGAAGCATGAGGATTTACCCACTTGGCTGGAAGCCAGGACTATGCTGACCTGGCCTGTGGCCAGGGGATTTGGACAACCTGAGACACTCAACAGCAATGACACAGACATGATAAGAATTAGCAGTGACAGCTGGCCCATTTCTCACTGAGGTCTCTGAGAAGTTGTGCTGGCCAGGGGCCCAGGCCTTACAGTCAGAGTAATTAATTTATTTCTTAGGACTCTTGCTTGCAAGTGTCAGAAACCTATCTTATGCCCAAAGAGGATATATGGTAAGGATACTTATATGACACAGGAAGAGCAGGAATGAAGCTATAACCAGAGTTCTAGAACCAAGGATTTAAATGCTGCTGACATCTTTTCTCCTTTCTCTTGTTTTTGTATGTCAGCTTAAATTCTTCCTAATTCTGATGGCCTCCTCCTATGCAAAAAGAAAACAAGGGGAAACCGCTTCTGAACCGTGCATCCTTAAACAGGATGAGATTATTACATTTACCTTATTCTAACTTTAAAAAAAAATCTCAGAGAAGTGTTCTAATTGGCTTGGCCCAAATCAGGTACTCACTCTTGGACCAATCAACTATGGTCAGGACCAATCAACTTTGGTCTGACATGACCAAAATTCACAAATGTCCTGAGGCAGAGACCACAGACCTTGGCTTAAAATATCAGGCCAAGTATTAAGGACATGTTAATCATTTGTCAATTCACACTGTAGTCATCTTCCTAGTGTCCAGGGCTTCTGGAGACAACCTCTCAACAGAAATATTTAGTGGCCACTCGGGACATGTCTACACTTTACATGGATCTCTGTTCGACTAAGTCATTTCAGCAGGAGTCCATTAATAAAATGAGGAAAGACCCACACTGCGTTTGGGTGGTATATACAACTCCTATCAACTGTCTTGAGAAATTTCAACCCACTAGGCAGAGGCTCCAAATTGCCTGTTCACTTAGTTCCAAAGTGCTGAGAGGAACTTGCTACCACATTCACAAAGTTGATCTGTGCAGAACTGTTTTTTTTGGTGTGTGGTTGTGGCTACTTCATCCTCTGAGTTCAGAACCAAGGAAGGCCCTATGGAGAATAGTGCTAAAGTTGCCATAGTCTTTTGGGCTCAGACAGATCCAGAGAGGCCCTGATAGAGCCTGGAGACAAAGGCTAGTTTTGGCTCAGAAGGTACTGAGGGTACACTAAGTATGAGATGACTGAGCTCTTTAGATGCTCAATAGGGATACTGGAAAGATGAGTTGTGGGTAAAGCAAACCAAGTGGCATTCAGAGATATCTTGGCTAGGTCTAGGGCCAGAGTTAGGGTTCAAGGTTAACTTTATTTCTCCTTTCTTTTCCCCACCATGCTCTGGAGATTGCCCCTGTGTCAATGCCTTGGTGTGGGTTTTTCCAGGAACCTGATGAGTATCTGAAACCATTGTTTGAAACCTCTCTTTCTCAGCCACAATCTTGACACGACTACCTTTTTATTATATCTTTCTTTTTATTCCTTCTTCTATTTTTCTTTTTTCTTTTGATATGCTCAGCCAGACTATTTATTTTTCCCTCTACTCACTTCCTCTTTTCCCTTCTAATCTCTCCCCTTCCTTTCTTTTTTCTAAAGCTGCCAGCAGCTCCCAAAGAAGTTACTTTAACCTAGATTGGCAAACAGGGTGAGGTTATTTGAAGGAAGTTTCAGAAATGCTATTGAATGGGGAAACTGACAGGAGCTAAGCATGTAACACATGGGTGAGTCAAATGCTCTAGAGTGGGCTCCAGAAAAGACTGGAGGCAGAGAAACTGGCAATAACACAGCTTCATTTGGGAAAGCAGGGAGAATGTTTAGAACGTGAATTGTCAACACTGCCATCATATGGAATAGGACACCTGACTATTATAGATGAGGCCACTGGAAGTAAGTGCTGAGGGTCTGTCCTATACTGTGTTCTGTCAGCATTGCATAACAGACTTGGATATAGACATAGATGGTTACTGGTGAATTGGGGTTTTTATAAGAAGGCCATGTGACGACACATAGACAGACACAAAGAGAAGACAGTCACATGAAGACAGAAGCAGAAATTGGAGTGATTCAGCTACAAGCCAAGGAATACCAAAGATTGCTGTCAGTTAACAGAAGCTAGGAAGAAGCAAATAAGGATTATTCCCTGGAACTTTCAGAAGGTGCCTAACTTTGAAAATACCTTGTTTTCAAACTTCTAACCTCCAAAACTGTGAGTTAATTTTTGTTATTTTAAGCCACCTATTTTGTGTCAATTTATTATGGCAGCCCAAGAAAACTAATATAGCCATCTTATCAGTTTTATAGATGAGACACTGCTGGTTGCCCATCCACTGCCATTTGCCCATTCTTTCTTACTATCATAACCCCAGTTTTACTGAGTATCAGATAGCAATGTGCTCAGGGACAGTGGCCTAGCCCCTGAGAAAAAATATCATGAATGTGTCAACCAGAGTACATTCATTTCTCTTTGCCGGCGGTTGGTTGGGGTGACCATCTCATCCTGTTCTGGCCTCTGAAATGTAAGAGAAAGTCTGTGGGGGAACTCCTGGGAAGTATGTTCTCCTTGTTAAAAATGTCAGAGGCCCTTGCCCCTTCCTACCTGCTTTTGGACATGGTAGTATGAGGACCTATTGTCTGATCTACTAATGCCCACTCCCATGAGAGAAAGGCCAGATGTGTTGCTGAGAAGCTGACCCCCATATCATTGAGCCGTTAAGCCCACAAACTTTGTTGTATTAGTTATATGAGAAAAATGAACTCCTATTGTTCAATCAGGTGTTCTACTTTTAGCTGAAGACAATCTAACAGATATACTAGATATAGTAGTTAATGCCACTGATATAAGAATTAAAAATAATTTGACAAGACTGAAATACTTGCCACAAATAAAAAAGACACAATAGAATTCAAATAAATATAAAGTTTCTGCATTAGGAATAAAAATTAATTGCTGTATTAGGATAAAATATAAATGAATAATATATATTTAAAATTTCATATGTCAAAAATACCAAAGACAAATTTAAAAGGCAAAGGACAGATAGGGGAAATTCTAACACACATAACATACCAGAGGTTTGTATCTGTACACAAAGAACTCTAGCAAACCAATAAGAAAATGGCAAAAACAGTCCAATAGAAAAATGGTAAGGAATAAGAAAAGACAGTTCTCAAAAGAAAAAAAAAATAAATGGCTAATTAACACATGAAATTCAGTCTCACTGACCAGAGTAGGGAATGTAAATTAAATATAATAAAATATGCATATTCAGATTTCTAAGACTGAAACTTAAAGAATTTGGGAGCAAGGACCTCAAACCAAATTACAAATTTTAAAAAGCTAAAGAGAATCACAAATGTTGCTAAATCCAGTATAAATAATATAGATTTTTATTAATTGTCTAATGTTCCTTTATAATATTGTTCATTTTACAACAATTTTGTATTAGTATTTTCTATAGAGAGGATCAAAATATAATTCAATATTTATCCTAGCAAATGTTTCTTATTTACAGTTGCAAATCATAAAACATGCAACTTCACAGATTTATTTGCTCTTTGTAATACTGCTACAGGTTTGTACTCTATAAACACAGAAAACTTGATACATTCTATTTCACATTTTACCCATCAAAAAAGTAATAAATAGATATAGTACATTTGTAATCATATACATTATAGTTCTGAGTATATTCCTGAAATAATAGAACGGTTTTGAGCAGGCATTGATAAAAACTGAACACTCCACTTAAAATTTTATACACTCAATGATTGGAAGAATAGTCATAGACTAGATTCTGGCTCTGTACATTTCAAAGTTAGTTTCTCTTCCACTCTCCAAACATTTCCAGGGCTACAAGACACATTTGTACCATAATACAGTCTTTAGCTCTGAATGTTTGTGTCATGAAGTTGTCACAGTGAGCAACAGGAGTATTCTTGGAAACTATTCCTCTTTTGAGAAGTAGCCATAATTTAACTAAACATGGAAATGACTGCAACTTCACAAATATATCTTCCTATATCCTAACAAAATTTATTCACAATTCAATTTCACCTTAGCCAGCTCCCCAAAATGCCTTTGGCCATTTGAATAACTCATAACACAAGGAGAAGTATGATTAAGAGTTGGAGTGGGGGAAATAACTGCCTTAACAGATTTTAACTAAAATATTTTACTTTTGCACCTTTTATGAAGACATATAATCATGTGACTATATTGCCAGGATACTGTTTAGATTCTTAAAAGGGAGCTGTGTAAATTAGATCCTAAAACTTAAGTTCTATCTTCATGTTAAACCGCTTCTGGTGTATCTTTACCTTATGTTGAGTTTCCATAACAATGTCAGTGTTTAAGGCAAACATTTGTATAGAGTAAAAAGTTATTTATATCATCCATAATGCTCTAACACAGTAAATTTTTCCTCAAGCTGTGGATCAGATCACTTTATAGTCTTGTTCACTTCCAGTTGAAACATTGAATGTGCTAAGGATTATAATTTATGAAAAATGTGGATGTGTGAGCACTGGAATCACCACAGGGTAGTAATGTTCACTCTATGAGAATTCAATAGGAACTGAGATCTACAGAGGAACAATAGACCCACATTTCCCATATCATCACTGTAAGGAGCCTTCTCGTGAAATCATGCAGTAGAATGATAGGCAGAATCCCATTTCTCTCTCTGTCTCTGTCTCTGTCTGTCTGTCTGTCTCTCTCTCTCATAAAATTTAATTCATATAAGTATTGATTTATGATGAGAACTTACTATGCCATATTTAACCCATAAACTTTTCAAAAATTGGAACATACTTTTTGAAATGTAATTTAGCATTATATATGAAAAGTCCTAAAATTAGATTTAAAACATAAAGTCTTTTTATTTAAAAGAGTTTTAATTAAAAATATTTAAAACGTACTTATAGGACTTCCAGTCAAGATAGCAGAGTAAGTAAACACTTACCTCCTCCCAGGACCACATCAAAATTACAAGTTACAGAACAACCACCCCTTAGAACCACCTGAAGACTAGCTAAACAAAATCCAATAACTAAGGACATAAAGAAGAAGCGACATTGAGAATTATAAAAGGGACAGAGACACCAAATGGGCAGCTCCCACACCCACAGTGTGGCAGTTAAAAAATGGGAGGGCTAGCTCAGATGTAGAGGTCTCCCCTGAGAAGTGAGAGGTCCCAGCCCCACATTGGGCTCCCCAGCCCAGACCACCAGTGCTAGGAAGAGGAATCCCTATCATTTCTGGCTGTGAAAATCAATGAGGATTGATTTCAGGTGAGACAGAGGGCTGCCAGAGTCCTAGCATTCCTTTTAAAGGGCCTACACAAGAGCTTACTCACTGATGGGTTCACTCTCTCTGAGTCCCAGTTCTGGGGGAGCAGCTTGAAAAGTGCCAAGGATATATCGTGAAGAGCCAAATTGTCTGGCTTCAGGGTGAGGCTGGAGAGGCAGCCCTCTCTCAAACAGAAGTGCTGGCAGGTGCCATTGTTTCTTCAACAAGCCCTCCTTACACTCAGCCTGCAGGCAGAGGCAGGTGCCATATCTGAGTCTCCACTGACCTGGCTAACACCACTTGCCCCACCCCAGTGATTCCCTGAGACCATGCCCCACCTAACCCATTCACCAGCCAAAACTTCTTTCAGCAGCTATTTTTCATGAGCTGCTGAACTTGGCCCATACTGTGGACTTTCCTAAAATCTCTCAAAGGTCCACAAACCCCAAATAAGCGATGCCTGGCCTAATCATGCTGGGTACATTTTTCTAAGTGGCCTCAAGCCTGGCACTAAAACAACTGGCCTCTGTTGACAGCAAAGCCTCTCCTAGGTACCTCTGAGTCCAGCACCAGCAGTTACCAATCAGAGATACATTGTAGTTCCTAATAGGTGGCCCCTGGCCAGGCATAGGCACCAGCTGACCTGAATCTGCACCACAGCCCCTCCCAAGAGGCCCCAGAACCAACACACCTAGTGGCTGGCTTCAGATCACACCAGAGTACCACCCAATTAGCGCCACAAATGACACATCCAAAGGCTAGATTTGGCAGACACCAGAGCCCCACTAAAGTGAATTCTGCTCCATGGCGTCAGCTCCCACACAATAGCTTTTTTGCTGTAGTCAGGGCCAGTCCATAGCCAGATAGCCTGAGGGTCTGTTGCACTCACTGATGTGCCAACAGCAGTCAAGGCTCAACTACAACAGTCAAGGCTCACACACAACATACAACATGGGGACACCTCTGGAACACCCAGATCAGGTGCTCAAAGAGACTGTACTTCTTGGTTCCCCAAGGACATCTACTACAAAAGGCCACCCTACAAGACTAGGAGAGGTAGTAGATCTACCTAATACATAGAAACAAATACAGGGAGGAAGCCAACACAGGAAAACAAAAAAACCTGTCCTACTGAAAGAATAGGACGGAACTCCAGAAAAAAGATCTAAACAAAATGGAGAAAAGCAATCTATCAGTTACAGAGTTCGAGACACTGGTTATAAGGATGCTCAATGAACTAAAGAGAAGAATAGATAAACTCAATGAGAACTTATGAAAGAGATAGAAACCATAAAAAGAACCAGACAGAAATGAGAATACAACAACTGAAATAAAGAATACATTACATGCAATCAACAGCATGTTAAATGAAGCAGAGGACTGAATCGGTGGTTTAGAAGACAAGGTAGTAGAAAACACCCAAACTGAACAGCAAAAAGGAATTTCAAAAACTGAGGACAGTTTAATGAGCCTCTGGACAACATCAAGCTTAACAACATTTAACTGTTGTAGTAACAGAAAAGGCAAAATAGCAAGAGATTGAAAACCTATTTAAAGAAAACTTCTCTAACCTGGCAAAGGAAATAGGCATATAAGCTCAAGAAGCGCAGAGAGTTTCAAACAAGATAAACCCAAAGAGGTCCATGGCAAGACATATCTTAATTAAAATACTACAGTAGCAATAGTAAAGCAGTCAGTTACCTACTTATGGGAGCTCCCATAAGACTCTCAACTAACTTCTCAACAGAAACTTTGCAGGCCACAAGGGATTGGCATGAAATAGTCAAAGTGATGAAAAGCAAGGATCCCCAAGTAGGATAACTCTACCCTGCAAAGCCATTATTTAGAATCAAAGGACAGATAAAAAGCTTTGCAGACAATAAAAAGTTAAAAAGAGTTCATCACTACTAAACACACATTGCAAGAAATGTTAAAGGACTTCTTTAAGAAGAAGAAGAAAACAGGAGATAAAAATATGAATAATAAATGAAGATAATAACATACCTATTAATAATGTCTTTAAATGCAAGTGAATTTAATGTTCTACTTAAAAGATACAGAATAGCTGAATGGGGAAGTAAACAAGATAGTTCACGCAAGTGGAAGTGAAAAAATAATAGCTTGAGTAGCAATTACATCAGATAAAATAGACTTTAAAACAAGTTCTATAACAAGAGACAAAGAAAGACATTACATAATGTAAAGCAATCAATCTAACTAGAATATAATTCTTGTAATCATTTGCACACCCAAGGTAAGAGTACCTAAATATATAAAGCCGAGTATTAAAAGATATAAAGAAAGAGATTGACAGTAATGCAGTCATAGAAGGAGACTTTAACTCCCAATTGACATTAATGGATAGATCATACAGGCAGAAAAGCAATGAGGAAACAGCAAGCTTAAATGACACATTAGGTCAGATGGATTTAATTAATATTTTTAGAACATTTCACTCCAAAGCAGCAGAATGTACATTATTCACAAGGGCACAAGGAACATTTTCAAAGATAGACCACATGTTAAGCCATAAAATAAGTCTCAATAAATTTAAGAAGATTAAAATTTTACCAAGTGTTTTCTCCAATCACAATGATGTAAACCTAGAAATGAATTACAAGAAGAAAACTGAAAAACACACAAACACGTGGAGACTAAATAACATGCTTCTAAACAATGACTAGGTTAACGATGAGAACAAGGTAGAAATCAAAAGCTATCTTGACAAACAAATGAAAACTTAATGACCAAAAGTCCATGGGATACAGAGAAAAATTTCAAAGGGGAACATTCATATTGATGCAGGCCTACCATGAGAAACAAGAAAAATCTCAAATCAAAAATCTAATTTTACATCTTAAAAACTAGAAAAAGAACAACAAACAAAGTGAATAGAATGAATGAAATAATAAAGATCAGAGTGGAAATAAATAAAATAGAGTTTAAAAAACAATACAAAAAATCAATAAAGCCAAGTTTCTTCTTTGATAAAATTAACAAAATTAATAAACCTTTAATCTGACTCATCAAAAAAAAATAAAGAGGAACCAAATAAGTAAAATTAGAAGTGAAAGAGAAGAATTGACAACTGATAGTACAGAGACACAAAGAATTATAAGAAAACACTACAATTATATGCCGACTAATTAGACAACTTGGAAGAAATGGACAATTCCCTAGAAACAATCTCTAAGACTGAACCAAAAAGAAACAGAAAGTCTAAACACACTGATAACTACTAACGAAATAAAATCAGTAATCAAAAGAACTTCCAACAAGCAAAAATCATGGACCAGATGGTGAATTCCACCACAGTCAAAGAAGAACAAACACCTATCTTTCTCAAACTATTCAAAAAATTTAAGAGAATGGAAGTCTCCCAAGCTTATTTTATGAGGCCAGCATTACCCTGATTCCAAAATCAGAGGATGACATTACAGGAAAAAAAAAAAAAGAAAAAGAAAATTATAGGTCAATATCCCTGATAAACATAGATGCAAAATATTAGCAAACTGAAATCAATAGTGCCTTAAAAAGATTGCACACCATGATTAAGCAGAATTTATTCATGAGATGTAAGTTTGGTTTAATATCTGGAGATCAATTAACATGATATACAACATAAAGAAAATGAAGGATAAAAATCATATGGTTATATTAATATATGTAGAAAAGGCATTTGACAAAATTCAGCATCCATTTGTGATTAAAAACTCTCAGAAAAGTAGTAATAGAGGGAACATACCTCAACATAATAAAGGTCATGTATGACAAATCCACAGCTAACTTCATACTCAATGTTGAAAAGTTAAAGCATTCTCCTTAAGATAGGAACAAAACAAAGATGTCTACATTCACCACTTCTATTTAACATAATATTGGAAGTCCTAGTCACAGCAATCAGACAAGAAAAAGAATTAAAAGGCATCCAGATTGTAAAGGAAGAAGTAAAACTGTCATTTGCAGATGGCATGATATTATGTATAGAGAGAACCCAAAAGAGTTCCTCAAAAAACTACTAGAACTGATAAATGAAATCTGTAAAGTAGAAGGATACAAAATTAATATTTAGAAATCAGTTGCATCTGTATGCATGCAAAGGGAAATTATCTAGAAAATAATCCCACTTACAACTGCATCCAAAAAACAAAACAAAACAAAACAAAACTACAAATGAATTTAACCAAAGAGGTACACGAACTGTACTAAAAAAACGATAAGACATTGAAGAAGTTAGAAATGATTCAAGTAAATGGAAGTGTATATACTATGCTCATAGATAGAAAGAATGTCCATACTCCCCAAAGCAATCTATAGATTCAATGTAATCTCTATCAAAATACCAATGACATTTTTCACCAAACTCAAACAAATAAACCTAAAATTTATATGGAACCTTAAAAGACTTCAAATAGCCAAAGCAATCTTTTGAAAGAAGAACAAAGTTTGATTGATCATGCTACCTGATATCAAACTATACTACAATACATAGTAATCAAAATAGCATGGTAGTGGCCTAAAAACAGACACATATATCAATGAAACAGAACAGAGAGCCCAAAAAATAAACTCATGCCTATGTAGTCAATTAATTATGACAAAGGAGGAAAGAGTATACAGTGAGGTAAAGACAGTAAATGGTGTTAGGAAAACTGGACAAATACATGCAAAATAATAAAACTAGAGTAATTTCTTAGACCATATTCAAGAATAAACCTATAATTAATTAAAGATTTGGATGTAAGACCCCAAATCATAAAACTCCTAAATGAAAACATAGGCAGTAAACTCTTTGACATTGGTCCTAGTAATATTTTTTTTTGATATATCTCCATGAGCAAGGGAAACAAAAGAAAAAATAAACAAATGGGACTACATCAAATTTAAAAGTTTTTGTACAGAAAAAGGAACCATAGACAAAATGAAAAAAAAATCCCTACTTATTGGAAGATATATCTGATAAGGGATTAATGAAAAAATATGAACAATTTGATTAAAAAATGAACAGAGATCCTGAATAGACATTTCTCCAAAGAGGACATACAAATGGTCAATAGATATTTAAAAAGATGCTCAATGTCACTAACCATCAAAGAAATGCAAATTAAAGCCACAATAAAATATCACTTCACATCTATTAGAATGGCTATCATCATTAATTCAACAAACAATGGTTGGTGAGGATGAGAAGAAAAAGGAACCCTCATACACTGTTGGTGCAATTGCAAATCGAAGCAGCCATTCTTGAAAACAGCATGGAGGTTTTCTAAAAAATTAAAAACAGAACTCATTACCCAGCAGTTGTCCTTTTGGGCATTTATCTGAAGAAATCCAAAACACTAATTCAAAAATATGTATGCATTCCTACTTTCATTTCAACATATTTACAATAGCCAAATTATGGAAGCAAGCTAAATGTCCACCAATAGATGGTAGGATAAAGAAATTGTGATACATATATACAATGGAATATTATTTGATTCTAAAAAATAATGAAATCTTATCATTTGAACAACGTGGATGGACCCAGAGGGTATCATGCTAAGTGAAATAAATCAGACAGAAAGAGGCAAATGCCATATGATTTCACTTCTATGTGAAATCTTAAAAAATAAATAAATAAACGAAGAAAACAGACAAACTCATAGATACAGAGAACAAACTGATGGTTTTCAGGTGGGAGGGAGTTAGAGGCCTGCATCAAAAAAGTGAGAAGATTAAAAAGTACAAATTGGCAGTTGCATAATAGTCATGGGGATTTAAAGTAAAATATAGTCAATAAATTGTAATAACTATGCATGATGTCAGGTGGGTACCAGACTTCTCGGGAGATGATTTTGTAAGATATGTAAATGTCTAACCACTATGCTGTACATCTATAATTGGAAATGTAAAAAGTTTTAGAAACTTAATGCCAGGAGTCTTTAATAAAATAAATGTGTTATATATATGGGAGTGGGGAGGTGAGAAAACTCATGTTAAAAGTGTACTTTTAATGTAGAGAAGGCCTATCTATGTAAAATTACAAACCTCAGAAGCCATAGAAAATACATAAATATGGCCATATAATATTTTTGAATGGTTTGCAAAGAAAAAATACCATAAGCAATGAAGAAAAAAATGCCAAATTGAGAAAAAACATCAATGTGGATTAAAAGTTTTATTTTATTTTTAAATAATTTTTATTTACATTTAAAGTAATTTTCATAGATACTACATGTAGTTACTGCCATTTTATTATTTTTATTTATATATATATATATTTTTTCCCTTCTTCTTAAAGAAGTCCTTTAACATTTTTGTAGTACTGGTTTGAGGTGATGAACTCCTCTAGATTTTGTTTTTTGTTTTGTTTTATTCTGTTTTTCTGGTTATAGGTCCTTGCTTTTTATCACTTTAAACATTTTGTGTCAATCCTTTCTGGCCTGCAAAGCTTCTGTTGAGAAATCGATTGACTGTCTTATGAGAGCTGCCTGTTAGGTAACTAACGGCATTTCTCTTGCTGCTTTTTTTTTTTATTTTGGTCTTTAATCTGTAGTATTTTAATTATGATGTGTCTTAAAGAGGCTGTGGGCCTCTTTGTGTTGATCTTGTTTGAGATTCTCCGTGCTTCCTGGGCTTGTATGTCTATTTCCTTTGCCAAGTTAGGGAAGTTATCTGTCATTATTACTTCATATAGGTTTTCAGTTTCTTGCTCTCTTTCTCTTCTCCTTCTGGTACCCTTATGATGAGAATATTGTTACATTTAATGTTGTCCCAGAGGTACCTTAAACAATCTTCAAATTTTAAAATTATTTTTTCTTGTTGCTGTTCCCAATAGATGTTTTCTGCTACTTTATCTTCTAAATCGCTTATTCAAAACTCTGCTATATCTATTATGTACTGTTGATTCTCTCTACTGTATTTTTTATTTCAGTTATTGTATTCTTCATTCTGACTGACCCTTTATGTTTGCTATCACCATTTTTTTGTGTTTACTTTCTCTTTTTTGAATTTCTCACTCAGATAATTTAGCATTCTTATAACCAGTGTTTTGAACTCAGCATCTGGTAGATTGTCTCCATTATGTTTAGTTCTTTTCCTAGAATTTTGTTCTGGTCTGTCAGGTGGAATATGTTTCTTTGTTTCCTCATTTTAGCTGCCTTCTTGTGTTTGTGTTCATGTATTAGATAGAGTTGCTGTCTCCTGGTCTCAGTAGAGTGGCCTTATGTAGTAGGTGTCATGTAGGGCCCAGTAGTATAGTCTCCTTGGTCATCTGAGGTAGGTGCTCCAGGTGTGTTCCTTGTGTGGGTTGTGCTGTAGTTGAGCTTTAATTGTTATTGGCATGTCAATGGGAAGGATTGACCCTCAGGCTGATTGGCTGTAAGGACTGGTGGTTACTATGGCAGAGGAGCTATTGTGCAGATGGCTGACCCTAAGGAGCAGGATTTGTTTTATTAGGGCTCCGGTACCTGCTGAGTCTGCCGTTTGGGTGTGTCATTTTGTAAGGGTGATTGGTTTTGGCTCTATATACTCTGAAATGGGCCATTGGGTGTGTTGGTTCTGGGTCCTAATGGGATAGGCTCTGGTGCAGCCATATTCAGCTATTGCCTGAAGCCTGCCCTGGGCCACTAGGTGTGAGCTACAAAATGACCTGCAGGTGGTTGCCACTTGTGCTGGGCTTAGAGGTGACTGGGAGAAATTAAGCTGCAAATGAGAGCAGCTTCTGCTAGCGTTGAGCTGAGGGGCTGCAGAGCAAAATGTACGGGACACATCAAAACCAGATTTTACTTGTTTGTGGTTTGTGAAACTTTGAGAGATTTTAAGAAAGTCTGCAGCATGAGCCAAGACAGGCTGTTCATATGAAAAAACCACTGGAAGCAGCTTAAATGGGCCCACAAGTTGGCTGAGGCAGGGTCTCAGGAAATCATCAGAGTGGAGCAAACTGTCTTAGTTTGAGGGAGACTCAGATGTGGAGCCCACTCATGCAGGCAGGCTGGGTAGTGGGAGTGCTCAACAAAAGAACATGGATTCTACCAGCACTTCTGCCTGGGAGAAAGCTGCCCCTCCAGAGCTCGCCTTGTAGCTAGACAATTCAGTTTTTCTCTGTATTTCCCTGGCTCTCATAGATCTGCTGCCCCAGTGCTGAATCTCTGTTTTGTTTTGTTTTTTTTTTTCCTGGAACACAGTTAAGTTATTTGGGATGAGTTTGATCCTTTTGAGTCTTGCTTTCAGACTATGTTAAGCCAGGCCCTGATCAGTTTCTAGTCTAGAGGTAATTTTGCCCCAATACTAATGTCAAAATTTTTTAAATTAATTAAGGTGACATTGGTTAACGAAATCCGGTAATTTTCAGCTGTACATTTTAACAGTAAGGCATATATATAGTTACATGGTATGTTCACCTTCCATAGTTAGATTTCTTTCTGTCACCACATATTTGACCCCTTTTACCTGATCTACCTCTTCCCTCCCCTCTTCCCTCTACTATCTGGTAACCACTAGTCTATTGTCCATGTCCATGAGTCTCTGTTTGTTTGTCTTATTTGTTTGTTGCTTTTAGGTTTATATCTCACATATAAGTGATAGTATGTGATTTTCAACTTTTTCCGTCTGGCTTAATCCATTTAGCATGATTATCTCGAGGTCCATCCATGTTGTTGCTAATGGCAGTATTTCAACTCTTCTTATGGCTGAGTAATATTCCATTATATATATGTACCACAGCTTCTTTAGGCAGTCATCTGTTATAGGACACTTTGGTTGCTTCCATGTCCTGGCCACTGTGAATAATGCTGCTGTGAACATTGATGTGCAAATATCTTTTTGGATATGGGTTTTCAAGTCTTTGGGGTAAACACCCAGTAGACGGATGGCTGGATCATATAGTAGAACAATTCTTAGTTTTTTAAGGAACCTCCATCCTGTTCTCCATAGTGGCTGTACCAATGTGCAGTTCCACCAGCAGTGCGTGAGGGTTCCTTTTTCTCCACCTCCTCTCCAACATTTGTTATTATTTGTCCTGTTGATTATAGCTATTCTAACAGGTGTGAGATCATATCTCATTGTGGTTTTGATTTGCATTTCCCTAATAGCTAGTGCTGTTGAGCATCTTTTCATATATTTGTTGGCCATTTGTATGTTCTCTAGGGAGAAGTGTCTGTTCAGGTCCTCTGCCCATTTTTTAATTGGGTCATTTGTTTTTTTGTTGTTATTGAGTTGTATGAGTTCTTTGTATATTTTGGATATTAGGCCCTTATCAGAGGCGTTGCTTGCAAATATATTTTCCCATTTGGATGGTTGTCTCTTTACCTTGTTGACGGTTTCTTTGGCTGTGCAGAAGCTTTTTAGTTTGATGTAGTCCCATTCATTTATTTTTGCTTTTACTTCCCTTGCCTTTAAGGTCAAATTCATAAAATCTTCTTTAAGTCCAAGGTCCTTGAGTTTAGTTCTCATGTTTTCTTCTAGGCATTTTATTGTTTCAGGTCTTATATTCAGGTCCTTAATCTATTTTGAATTAATGGTATGGGATGATAAACAACAGTCTAGTTTCCTTCTTTTGCAGGTGGCTTTCCAGTTTCCCCAGCACTATTTATTGAAGAGGCTTTCCTTTCTCTCCTGTATGATTTTGGCTTTTTTTGTTGAAAATTATTTGCTCATATAAACATGGGTTTACTTCTGGACTCTTGATTCTGTTCCACTGATTCATGTGTCTTTTTTTCTGCCAATACTATGCTATTTTGATTATTGTCTCCTTGTAGTATAATTTAAAGTCAAGCAGTGTGATGCCTCTAGGCTCGTTCTTTTTTCTCAGGATGGCTTTGGCAATTCAGGGTCTTTTGTGCTTCCATACAAATCTCATGATTTTTTGTTCTATTTCCTTAAAAAATGCTGATGAGATTTTGATGGGGATTACATTAAATCTTGATTCTTCCAATCCAAGAACATGGAATATCTTTCCATTTCTTTGTATCTTCTTTGATTTTTTAAAATAAGGTCTTATAGTTTTCATTATATAGGTCCTTCATTTTTCATTAAATTTATTCCTAGCTATTTTATTCTTTTTGTTGCAATTGCAAAAGAAATTATTTTTTCCTCTTCTTTTTCTGACACTTCATTATTAGAGTATAGGAATGCTATGGATTTTTGAACATTGATTTTGTATCCAGAAACTTTACTGTATTTGTTTATTGTTTCTAATAGTGTTTTTGTGGAATCTTTAAGGTTTTCTATATAGAGAATCATGTCACCCACAAATAATGACAGTTCAACTTCTTCATTTCCTATATAGATGCCTTTTATATCTTTCTCTTGCCTGATTGCACTCGCCAGAACCTCCAATGCTATATTGAATAACAGTGGTGATAGTGGACAGCCTTGCCTTGTTCCTGATCTTAGAGGGAAAGTTTTTAGTTTTTCACCATTAAGTATAATGTTAGCTGAGGGTTTGTCATAGATGGTCTTTATTATGTCAAGGTACTTTCCTTCTATACCAATGCTGTTAAATGTTTTAATCATAAATGGATGTTGTATTTTGTCAAAATCTTTTTCTGCATTTATTGATATAATCATATGGTTCTTATTTTTTAATTTATTCATGTGGTGTATCACATTAATCAATTTGCACATGTCTAACCATTCCTGTGCCCCTGGGATGAAGCCCACTTGATTGAGGTGTATAATCTTTTTAATATGTTGCTGTTTTCGGTTCACTCGTATCTTATTTAGGATTTTTGCATCTGTTTTCATGAGAGACATTGGCCTATAATTTTCTTTTCGTGTGTTTTCTTTAACAGGTGTTGGTATCAGAGTAATATTGGCCTCATAAAATGAGTTAGGAAGTATTGCCTCCTCTGAATTTTTGGAAGAGTTTGAGGAGAATAGGTATTAAATCTTCTTTGAATGTTTGGTAGAATTCACTGGTGAAGCCATCAGGTCCTGGACTTTTGTTTTTTTGTAGGTTTTTGATGATTGTTTCAATTTCCATACTGCTGATCAGTCTATTTAGATTTTCCAGTTCTTGATTCAGTCTAGGAAGTTGTATCTTTCTACATACTGGTTCATCTCTTCTAGGTTATTAAATTTGGTGTTATATACTTTTTCATAATGTTCTTGTCTGATCCTTTGTATTTCTGTGGTGTCTATCATAATTTCCCCTTTTATCCCTGATTTTGTTTATTTATGTTTTTTCTCTTTTTTCTTTCGTGAGTCTAGCCATTGGTTTGTCAATTTTATTAACCTTCTCAAAGAACCAGCCCTTTGTTGCATTTATTTTTTCTATTTTTTTTTTGTTTTCAATTTCATTTATTTCTGTTCTAATTTTAATTCTTTCCTTTTTCTGACTTAAGCTTCATTTGTTCTTCTTTTTCTAGTTTTTTAAAGATGAAGCATTGTTTATTTGGTCTCATTTTGTTTTTTGATATAGGCATGTAATGATATGAACTTTCCTTTAATGACCACTTTTGCTGTGTCCCAAAATTTTGATACATTGTACTATCTTTATCATTCATTTCTATGTATCTCTTGATCTCACTTTTTATTTCTTCTCAGACCCAGTTATTCTTCAGTAGCATGTTGTTTAATCTCCATGTATTTGTGTTTCTTCCTGATTTCTTTCTGCAGTTGATCTCTAGTTACAAAGCATTATGATCAGAAAATATAGTTGGTATGATTTCAACCCTCTTATATTTGTTGAGGCTATCTCTGTGTCCCAATATGTGGTCAATCCTTGGTAATGTTCCATGTGCACTAGAGAAGAATGTCTAAGCAGCTGTTTTGGAATGAAAGGCTCTGTAAATGTCAATTATGTTCAGTTAGTCTAATGTGTCATTTTAAGAGGTTATTTCCTTATTGATTTTCTGTTTAAATGATCTGTCCATATCTAACAGTGGGGTATTTAGGTCCCCTACTACAATAGTCTTTTGGTCTGTTTCTACCTTTAGTTCTGTTAGTAATTGTTTTATATATTTCGGGCCTCCTGATTTGGGGCATAGATATTAATAAGTGTTATGTCTTCTTGGTGCATGATTCCCTTTATCATTATGAAGTGTCCCTCAATATCTTTCTTTACCTTTTTTATTTTGAAGTCTGTTTCATCTGATATTAGTACTGCTACTCCCGCTTTCCTCTGAGTGCCAGTTGCTTGAAATATCATTTTCCATCCTTTCACTTTGAGTCTATATTTGTCTTTGGAACTGAGATGTGTCTCCTGGAGGTAGCATATGGTTGATTTTGTTTTTTGATCCATTCTGCAACTATGTGCCTTTTTATTGGTGAGTTCAGTCCATTTACATTTAGGGTGATTATTGAAATATGAGGTCTTCTTATAGCCATTTTATCTTTTTCTTTCTGGTAGCTGGTTTTTCCATTGCTTCCTTGTCCTTTTGTGTGTCTTTTGTTTATTTGTTTGTTTGTTGTTATTGTTGTTGTTGTCATTGGGTTTAGTGTGATTTCCCTCTGGTCCTTCTTGTTTTATATTATATACTTCAGTTCTGAACCATTACAAATATGGAAAGAGTAATTATATATATTCAGTCATCCATTTTCTTCTGCGCATGCCTTATGTCCATTCCCCTTTGTGAATTTGAATCTTTGAATACTCCCCTTTTTAGTCATTGTTGTTTCAATTTGTCCCTTTGTATGCCGAACATTCATTACTATCTTGCTATAGCAAATCTCTTCTTATTGTTTAAGCTTATAATGCCCTGATATTAGTAAGAATTGCACTCCTCTGCTTCTATTTGCCTGCTAGTTGCCTTACTCCTAATTATGTTGTTTTTTTGTTTGTTTGGTTTTTTGTTTTGTCATTTTGTTTTAGGTGAGCTGACCCCTTTCAGTATTTTCTGTAATGCAGGCCTCATAGTGGAGAATTCCCTCAATTTTTGTATGTCTGGAAAGGTCTTTATTTCTCCTTCATATCTAAAGGAGAGGTTTGCTGGATACACTATTCTTGGCTGATAGTTCCTTTCATTTAATAGTTTGAATATTTTATTCCAGTCCTTTCTGGCTTGTGATGTTGAGAAGTTGGATGATAATCTAATGGGTTTTTCTTTATAGGTTACTGTCTTCTTTTCCCTGACTGCCCTGAGAATTCTTTGTCATTGATTTTTGATAATTTTAGTACAATGTGTCTTGGAGTAGGCCTTTTTGGGCTGAGATAATTGGGTGTTCTGTTAACTTCTTGAATTCCAAGTTCCAGCTCATTACTGTGGTAGCTCTTATGCACTAATCCCACGCTCTGACATGCTGGTGTATAGTTTGGGTGTTTTTTGTTGAGTTTTAGATGTTCAGCTTATTCTTGTTTCAAGGGGAGAGATCTTGGGACAATTCTCACTCTCCCATGTTTTTGATGTCACCACTAACTTCAATTTTGAGAACTCTATCCAATGCTTCATATATTAAGAGGTCGCTCTGTTTGGGCTGGTGTGAAAACAAAATATTCCCAGTCCTGTGTGAGCTCCAGGAAATCTACTTTCTGATGGTGGTTCTTCCCTGGCCTCCTAGAATTTCACCCATGCATGTTCTGAACAGTATTCAGCTAAAGATTCTAGGGGCTCCTTCTGCAGATATCTGGAGTACTCTCCCTATGCCCTCATCTTTGATACTCTACTGTACAAATTCTAGCTGCTTCAGTGTTTCTGAACCTTGATCTTTGCCTTCTGAACTGTGTGATTGCTGTGTGTAGTTTGGGTTCCCCCCACCCCTGCAGTGATACTTGAAAACTGCTTAGAGACAGTAATCAGGGCAATTGTAGGACTAATGCCATTTGTTTCTCTTTTCATAGTTATCACAATCCCATACTGCCTGCTGTCTAATGTGCTTGAAAACAATCGCTGGATGTATTGTTTGTTTGTTTTTCTAGTTGTTTACAATGGGGGGACAATTCTCGTGGCAGTTAATGCTTCATGGATGAAAGTGGAAGTCTCTTTTTCCTATTTTCAACTTTAAAAATCCAAGGGAAAAATTTGGCCCAGATTATGTCAAGTGATCACTCATGAACCAAACAAGGTAGTATAGACATATAAAAAAATGACACTTTTAAAGATTGGCATGTGGGAAGAATCATTCCCCAATAAAAGAAGGAGAGGACTTCTCAGAAGAAAAGGAAAAGGTTGCAGGGCAAAAGAGATAATAAGTATCCACTATAACAGCAGTTCATGTGAAAAAAAAAAACCTTAAAGTGAACAAACTGATAGAGCTGTAAGAATCCCATTGTCTAGAAGGTTGTATCTATTCCCTGGTTTCATGTTTTCCAGGGTCAAGGAAAAACTGGAGGGGGTCTAAGATTGAGAGATGTAATATATATGTTACACTGAAAGATAAAATAAAATTAAAAAGCAAATTTCTTCTCTCTCTGTTCTTTCTCCTCCTCTGTCTGTTGAAGTTGCTCTGTGGAACACATTTTTCTCAACCCTGAGTGACAACTGGGGTTGGTCCCACTAGTTTTCTGGTCCTCTTCAGGCAACAGAAAGACCTCCAAACATTTTAATACCATGAATAGTTTCATTTTGTTAATTAAAATGTCTAGTTCTGTGCAATTGTCAAACCTGAGAATTCCATTTACAGGAGCCAGGGACATGCTCCAGTAGAGAAACTGCATGTGGAGAGCTTCTCCTCTATTTTTCCACTAAGAAGACCCCTTTGAACCGTAATATTTCACTCTTCAAGATTGTTAACAGCATTTTCTGACCTCTCAGGCAGGGAAGTAGAGGGCAGGGGAGATTTCAGGAAGGTCCTATTTGCTTAGCACTGTCCTGATCTGCCTGGTAGGTTTTACAAGCTTTTCCCTGTGGAGTATTGTTCTAACCATGTGACCCTGGATGTGGTATGGTGAGGCTAGACACAGATCAAGAGACACAAACCAGAAAGTTTTACAGTTCTGTTATACTAACAGTTCTCTGGATAGAACACTACATGCCACGCAGGGCCACACAGGGTAAACCCTGGGGTAGGTTACAAGGCAGAGTATGAGAGAGTAACTTTGGGAAGGAGAGGATAAGGCAGGACAAGCAGGTTTAGAAATGCCTAGTCAGAATAATTTCAGTGGGCTCTAGGGCAATAGGGGCTGTCCCTGGTAGTCTGGTATCTGGCTGTGGGGTGATTAGGGCAGATGTATAGTGGATTGGATTTGAGAGCCTGATGATTGGAGGTGATTGGAGGAGTGGACTTAATTGGCTGCCTAAGAAGGAGACATGACTGGCCTCTAGCCAGGGACTCAAAACTGGGTAAATATGACATTTAAAAAAAAGGTATTACATATATTTTATGGATTATTTGAAGACCTTTTATCAGAGAGAATGTCTCATCTATTTTCTTATTGTGGGTAAGGTCTTTCTTCTGCCTGCATATCTCCCTTTGTCCCCTCCCCACCCCCCACTCCACACACACACACACACACACACACACACACACACACACACACACACTACTGGTATATTTCCAGCTCCTTTCTGCCAAGGTCTGAGGTCTCCTTACCTTTGTTTTGGAACTGTCTTGGGCAGGGTTACTTTAAAGAACACTTCAAGCTAGCTTTCTCCTGTGCCTCTCACATCAGACGCTGAATTATATGACATGAACATCAGCAAAGGAGAATAGTGCTCTGAGAGAGCACCATAAAGGTTAGTGAGAAAGGCAACAGCAGAGTCAAGGAGCAGGGGACAAAAGTTTTCTAAGCATAAAGGAATAATGTACAAGGACACATAATAAGGGCCAAGTCTTGGGTGAGGAGAGTGAGGCACTTTTTTCAGGGGCAAAATTTAAGGGAGTGACATAAAATGCAGCACTCAGGATAAATGAAGTATATATTTTTAAAAATACATTTAAAAATGTGTATAGGATGAACAGTTTCCCTTTTGTTTCATGCTCTAAAATGGCTCAGCAGGACACTAGTGCTATGCGATGACAGTTCCTGGTCAGAATGTACCCTTGAGCCAATTCCACACCAAAATGCTGGAGCAACCCCGTATGAAAAGGCCTTTCTTAGTAACCTTTTATTTGAGCCTTGAAAAAGGTGTAGCATGGAGTATAGTATGAACTGGGAAGAGGGAACAGCACAAGTGGAAGTGCAAAAGCGAAAAGAGCTGGAAGGATATTTAGGGGATGGTGGTGGCATGAATTTGTAGACAGAAACCAGGTCAGGTAGGGACTCTAATTTTCATGAGGGGAAACACAGACCCAGATTTGTTTCTTTGCACTTAATGCCGCGTACAGGACAGACTGGAGGGATTAGCTCTGGATAAAGGTAAGCCCCTTATGATGCTAGTGCTGTATCTGAATGATGGATGACTGAATACCAACCAGAATAGGTAGACAGATTCCCAAGGTCTAGGTACAGGCCTCAGTTTGTCCACCATAACCCTGGGGCAACACCCAGGTCTCTACCCTGCCAACTGGCCCACCTCAGGGTTCCACTTGAGCTTCTGGTTCCCCAGGGCGCGCGGAGGAACAGCTCGAATTCAGCGACCGGCGGGGGCGAGCGGGGTGGGGCGGGTCCCGCTGGTGCCCGACCCGCTCGCTGCCCAATCGCCGCGGGCCCACCGAGCCCCTGGGGCTGGGGCCGCGGCCGCCGCCGCCGCCGCCGCCGCAACGTGCCGCGGCTGCGCCGACGCGCGAGCGCCAGGCAGCGCAGCGGGCGCGCTCAGTCTGGCGGCGGCGGCCGTGCGCGAACGGACGTGCCCGGAGCGCTGCAGCCGCCCAGTCGCCCGCAGCCGCCCCGCCGCACGGGCCGCGCTGCCCGCCCGCCATGGTGTCATGGATCATCTCCAGGCTGGTGGTGTAAGTGGCCTTTTCCTCCGCGTCCCTTCCTTCTCCTTTTTCTTCGCCCCCGGTTCCAGGGCTGCGCCAGCCCCCCTGCACTAAGGCTATTAATACCCGGCAGCCGCTAATTTTAGTAGGTACAGTAGCCGCTGAGGTCGCCGGCGAGCCGGAGGCGCAGGACGCGGCCACTGCCCTGCGGGGCCGGGCCTGGGCTCGGGGGACCGGCAGGCGGGGCCGCCAGGACTGGGGCGCACGGGGCCTCCCCTAGGGGCTCGTCTCGCCGCGCCCCTGCCGCTTTGTTTCCCCGGTTGGTGGGATTTGCGGAGGCCCCGAATGGGCGCGCCGCGGTGACACGCATCTCCTTTGGGAGAAATATTGGCTAGGGTCGCCTGTCGCCGCGCTCCACCAGCCGCCAAGCTTTTGTGAGGCGAAAATGACAGAGCCCAGACGACCCTAGGGCACTGCTCGGAGGGGTCAGCGCGGAGAAGGGTGGAGAAATGGAGGCGGAGCTCCCAATGGGGTTGAAAACATACTCCTTTTTAGGTTTCTAAAATGGACAGCGGCAAAGACAGGTCCCCTAGATCTGATTCCTTCGGCAGGGGTTTGAGCGAGAGTTAGGAGCAGGCATCTCCAGGAATTCACCGGAAATTTCCAATTGACAGTCTGCCACCTGGATGGTGGGATGACACCTCGCAGGCCTTGCAGAAGAGCACAGAGTCATTTAGGGTGAGGCCTGTGTGAAGTCAATGGGGGTGGGCGTAGGGGGTGTTTTCTCTGTCAAGCCCCAGAGCTCCTTCCCTCGTGGATTTATTCCCCTTTGAAGATAGACATTGCTCTTCCAGTTCTCTTTTCCTAACCATTCTCGCCTGAGTCAGGACAGGTTTTGACACCTGCTTAGGAGAGTCGGAGCTGAAATTGGTCTAGGGAGTGGGGATGGGAGGTTCACCTCAGGCTTTTTCTTTGTCTCAGAGGGGCTCCCGACTCCAGTTGATCGTTCACCATCACTCCCTACGTTTTGAAACATCTCCCATGTCCTACAATTCTTAACTGATTTTCAAAGCAGCAGTCAGTGGCAGCCTTCTGAAGTGGTTCTCAGCATTGTCTCCTGGCTACCATTCTGGGCTTTCTTGCTCAAGTCAGAGTGTATGTGCCTCTAGGCCCCCAAATCCTTCATTCTATCCTTCAGTCAGCTGTTGCTGACTGCTGGGGGTGTGTGTGGTGTGCCTCGAGGTGACATGTTAAGTATTTAGGTTTCTACCGGCAGAGCTGGCATGAGTAATACAGGGAAGAAGCTGGCACGCCTTGCCCCACCTCATCCCTAACCAAAGTCTGACTTGCCTTCAGGGTGGTATTTTCTCTCCTGAAGTAAAGTATTTTCTCTCCTGTGATCTTCATATTTGCCACTGGCTGTGTGTGTGTGTGTGTGTGTGTGTGTGTTGGGGGTGGGGGTGGAGATTCTCAGGTGGGCCAGAGAGTTTAAGTCTGTCTGGCTGGAGGGCTCACTCTCTATAGATACTGCTGGGTTGGGGCTGGGGAGTGAGGGATTTTGGTCTTGGGTTCATGTGACCATTTTTAATTTTATTCACTGTCCCCCCAACACACACACAATATAAAGGCAATTGAGGGGGTTGGGTAGGAGAGGCATATATTTGGGAGGGGTCGCAAGGACTTGCTTTTACTTTCTAAAACAACCACACTTCCCAGGAGTGAAGCTTCAGAAAACTTAAATGACCATGAGAACTGCCCCTCAGGTCAGCCCCGGACTCTCGCAAGGGAGAGTTTGAGTTGCTATTCCCACTGTCAACTTCAAAAGATAAGAGATACCTCCTGTCCCCGCAATCCCTAGTTTGCCATGGAAACCCAATATGGAAATGTCAGTGGAAATTATTAAAACCACTGTAATAATAGTACCTATTTTATGTAAATCATATCTGTTCATTTTAGGAAAATTAGAAAATATAGGTAAACAGACTGAAAATCATCTGCATTATTACCACACAGACATAGCTAATGATAATTTCAATAGGTACATTCTTCAAGATGATTGTTCCCTATGCATATATGTACATATGTTTATATTTACAATTGAAGAGTATTATTGACTCAGCCCAAATTTCCATATACCTCTTAGAAAGGAATAGGAATACCATGTTTGGAGTCAGAAAACCCTTGGAACTCCATGTTTGGAGTCAGAAAATCCAAGTTCTGCCTCTTGCAAATAAATTGCAGTTCACAAGAGATCTCACTCAGTTCGCAGGCTAGTTTACTTCATGTTGCTGTGGCAAAGAATTCAATGACGTGATATATAAATGCCAAGCACCATGAAGAGCATTAAATCAATGATGATTCTTTCTTCTGTCCTCCCAGGTACCTAAGAGGTGTAAGAGCTCTGGAAGGGGCTCTCAGACTTAATCTACTCCTGTGGTTTTCAAACTGGCTTCCCTGAAGGCCAGCCAGCTCTGGGCTCCACAGCCCTGATTCAGCACAAGCAGCTCCCCTTTTGTTTGTTTTGTGTATTGGGCCTCTTGATAAAATATAATGTGCAAACTATGAGTTTTATTGCTAATAAAAACCATTGTTCCAGTCATTCTGTCTCATCTCTAAAACTGCAAAAGGAATGTGTCTTGCCCAAGGACACGAGGTGAGCTGGTAAAGAAAACGGTCTCTGGATGGGTTCAATACATTTTCCCCTTCTGCCTGGTCCTGACAGTGGTCCTAACCTGATCTCTTTCAAGCTCCCAAGACCTCTGGTATGGCATCCTATGATTTTTGTCCAGAGTCCCATTTTCTGTAAACAGTCTTTTCATGGTTTTATAAGCCTAAGTCACATCAAAAAACACTTAAGGAAGACCTATCATTGTGTTCTGAGGAGGGATGGGAGTGTCTTCCTTCTAACCAGAGACCTCAAGACAAACTGATGGTATCTAGGGACAGCCAGCCAGTGCTTGTGGATGCCTGTGTTGCCTCCATCTGTGAGGCAACACAGGCATCCTTTCTCTAACCCCTTGCCCCCTCCCAAGATGACTTTTTTGAAGTATCTGGCACCTAAGTGCACTCAGTAAAGGTTGGTTGTGTTGAAGGAGACCAGAGATCCTAGGATAAGCAAGGGAGCTGGCAAGCATAATTCCCAGGAGATAGAAGTCACTGGGTGTCAAGACAGTTGTGGCCACTGGGCAAAGGCCTTGGATGAAGACCAGTTTGAGGTGCTTTTTTCTTGTCAGCTGTCTTTCAACTCCCTTAGCTCAGCCTAAGAAGACTTAAGGAAGAGATGCTTAGTGCAGTAGCAAGGTTAGCCTTGCTGGAACCTGGTTGATATCTGCATAGAACATGGGGGCTCATTTAGGACTGCCCTGCATGCCTCCTTTAAAATACTTTGTTTTCTTTACAAACAATTTAAGACCTAGGAAGGAAGGAATTTCAATTGGGGAGAGTATACTCCTGTGCACCGGGGACACACAGAGGCTTCTCTGTGCCTTCTTGGGATAATGCTCTGTTTTAAAGCTTTCACTCCAGGGAGCAGGTGTTGCCTTATTTGTTGTCCCTGGACAGAATTTTGTCTAAGGCCCATTATGTTGGATCCAGAGCATCCCATCACTGATAAGGATAGTAGACCAACACTTCAATTATCTGCATGGGGAAAAAGTGAGTCCCACTGCAACAAATTTTCTAAATAACTGATAACTATGCAGGAAAAGAACCTTATTTCCACATTACACATCTTTGAAAAATGTTAGTTTTTAGAAAGTACAGTTTGATATTTAAACAGAATCTTAGTTTAGTGGCAGAAGATATGGCTAAGTGCTAGGAGTGTGATCGGAGCATGAAGTCTGTGTGTCTGGGTCAGCGATGTACAAGTAGAGGAGACTGGAAGGAATGTCAGTTGTCCTCAAGATGTTCCCCAACTGTTGCAGAACAAATGGAAAAAAAAAAAAAGACCATAAATTCTTAAACATAGCTTGCCTTTCTGTGGGGCCTTCTTTTAAAATGTGAAATGCAGAAAAATGATCCTGTTAATGGAGGCTTCAGGTTGGTTGAGGAGGTATTTTATGGCACTACAAGATGGGAGCTGAGTAAATGTTTCCATTGAATTGTGAAAGGAAGCTGTTAGGCTAGAAGTCAGAATACTTGGGTTCTAGTCCCAGTGCTGGTCTGACCCAACATCAGAGTCCTAAGGTCAGCTCACACCTGCCCTGGTACCCAGTTCCCTGTCTATGAGATAAGGGTGTTAGCCAGCATTACCTTGGAGGTTTTAATGGTTTCAAGAGTCATTGCTCCTGTAGGCCCCTTCCTTTCCTCCTCCCCAGCTGGCCCCAGTGCACCATGTTTATTTATAAACAGGAGAAGTATCCTCAAGGAAGTGAAAAATACCAGCTTAGATTTCACTGCTGTTCTGCTGCCCTTTTCTTTGTTTATTAATCCTGCCTGCTGGGAAGTAGCTTTTTGTGCACTTATTCCTGCTGTGTTTTATTTAGAGGTTAGCTGACAAGTAAGGGTCTTACCTGGTTATTACCGGCTCAGTCCTCCCCTTCTTGCTGATGAGAGCTATCTTTTTTGGGGTATGTTTTTTGGAGGAAGGAAGAACACTGGGAAAAATGAGAGAAGGGGGAGTCGAGCCCTCTGTAGCCATCTAGTGAGACTGTCATTTTGTATTGTGTTTGTGTGTTGTATGTGTGTTTTCCAAGGGGATTCAAGAGGCTGGGGGAGGGAAGACTTGGCCATGCAGTAGTCATTGTATATGGTACCTCTAGAATTTCACTGCCAAGGATGAGCCACACACTGGTTACCAAGATCTTGGCATCTGTAAGAATTTTCCTGAGAACAAATACAAGCTAAGGGGGTTTGTATCTGGCCTATGAGGATCTTTTTCTTTTACTTCTGGGCCTCAGAAAGTCCCTAATGGATTGGATGATGGATAGTTATATACATATTCTCTATTCTAGACTTTTACATCTCATCTGTCTTCACACAGAAGCACATTGTTTTCCCTCTGGGTTTTTTTAGTTGCACCCAGGGACTTTCCTGGGATTATAGAGAAAAAGGAAATATAGATAAAGGACCAAATGTTTGACATGTAATCTGAAGGAATCTCTGTAGGTGATCTGGTAAAGGCCTTCAGGCATGATCTGCATAGCTAGATCAGGGGTGGCAAGTGAGTTTCATCTCTTATGATTGAAAGGAGGCTGCCTGGGAAACTGTTTTGAGGAGGAATAGGGAGCTGGCTTGGACTCAGTAAAGAAGGAGTCCCATGAGTGAGTCATGCAGGGAAGATGGTAATGGAGCCACACATATTAGATCAGTATTTGTTCTCCCAGACTTAGCCCATTCCTGATCAGAGGTCTGTACCACTATCAGAGTTTTACATACTCCCCTTAATTAGTAAACAGCAGCATCCTTTACCTGAGTTAACATTTTCTCCTGACATCTGCCCGCTCCAGGCCTTGTTGGTCACCTGGCAATTCTAGGCCAAAGGTGACTTCTTATTGCCAGCATAGGGAGCTGTCCAGCCTCATGGCTCTCTAGTCTGCCTCTTTTCTTTTAGGACAATCATTTTCCCTTTTTTCTTTGTTTTCACCAGTCACAGCTCAGTTAAATTCTCCCTTGGCCTTCTCTTGTATGGAAAGCATTCACACCCTTTCTACCTCTTTGTTGGGGTCTGCAGATGGACTTTGGACATCAAGTTTCCCATTTCCTTCTGATAACACACCCCATCTATGCTACCTCTTGCCACTCAGCCAAAGGAGCAAATATGTGGCCCAGGCTTAGCTACAAATTTCCCTAGGCACAGAGATTGGCCCACAGATATGTGACCCAAACTGAGTCACATTCTTGATTCTTGATTTGAAGCTGGAAAAGAATAGCCTTGCCTTTGGAGCCCAGAGGTGGAAAGATATGAAGGTGGGGCTGCTGGAGGCTAAACTTGCAGGCACATGGAGAAGGCCTGTAGGCAAAGGGGATGAGTATGGCAAAGCAGAGATAAACAAATGAGGCATGGGCAGAGAGAAGAAAGCTGGCATGATTCTAGTTACTCAGGCCCTGGTTCTTACCACTTCTTTGATGCCTTGAACTGTTCTATATCCTAGAAGGAAAGCCTTGAATAATGCTTGTATTACTAAATATGTATTGTAGTGGTGAGGCTGGACTGAGTTGTGCTGCAGTAACAACTCTTAAATCCCAGCAACTGAAGACAACAAAGGTTTATTTCTTGTTGTATTCTGCCTGTTCACTGTAGTCATTAAAATCCCAGGCCGACTGAGTCTCCTAAGGCACCAGGATTCACTATGGTAGGGAAAGAAAAATGGAGAATCATACACTGTCTCTTAAGTACCTTGGCCAAAGAAAATCATATGGCCAAGCCTGAATTAGAGTGGGTGGAGAATTGCAGTTCTACTGAACAGCCCCAATGACTACCATATATGTTGAATGAATGAATTCTAGGTCTTAATTTTGAGGAGAAAGTAGAAGTCATAAAGAACCTATCCCATGCCATGGCTAAGTTATTGAAGATGCCCTATGATTTTCTTCATACTCTGTATGTTTGTTTCTGTCTTCCTTTATGAAACCTCTCTTGAGTTCCCTAACTGAAGAACATTTTTTATCCCCTGGGTCCCCAGAGTGGCATAATCACTTTGTACCATGCAATATGGTGGTTTATGCATTTACCTCTCCTTAAGGACCATGTCTGTTTCTTTGTCTCTCTCACAGTTCTTTATGTGTACTAATGTGCCCAGTGAGTACATGTTGAATCACGATTGAGTCAGGACTTCACTACTCAAAGAGTAGTCTGTGTACCAGCAATGTCGGCATCACTGGGAGCTAATCGGGAATGCAGACTCCCAGGCCCCACCTAGTGAATCTATATTTTAACAAGATCCCTGTGAAGCTTGAGAAGCACTGAGTCAGGTACTATCATCTCCCCTGTGAAATGAAAAGAAATAGACTTGCTTAAGGTTCCCATTATTGACTGTAGAACCAGAATTCAATCTCAAATCATTCATTTGTGCTAGCCTGTGGATCATCTTTTCTGGTTCTGAAAATTCCAACTCTTACTTTTTATGAGTTCTGAATGGCATAACTGGACTCCCCAACCCATTGTCTAACTAAGAGCCTTTCACAGATGGGCTGCCTAATTGTGATCTGTGTAAAATTTAGTTTGTCTCAATTGTGGTTTAGACTGTCAAAGCAAAGCCTGTCAGAATATTGAGCTACTCAGCAGATAGTGGGGTACAACCTGCCTTGAGAAAGAGGCAAGGTGAAACAGTCAGCTTGTGCTAGGGATTCACAGTGGATTTATAGAAACATGAAAGGACTTTTTCTCATGAGCACTTGTGGCTGAGAACTACTGGTCCCCATGTGTCTGTCTCTCCTGAGGAAGTCTCGAGATTCAGTCGGATCTATACCCTCTTCAGGCCAGGCCCTATGTTCTGTGAAATCTAGTCTTACTAGTGAGTCTTCACAGCTCTGCCTTCAAAATCCTCCCCTATCCAACTGACTTACGCCTCCACTGACATCACTCTCTCCCAGTCCAAAATTATTTCTCTCTGGGACTGTGTTCTCCCTGCTTTTACTCCTGTTCCTCCAGTGATTTGTTTAAAATGTTAGATAGATCATATCTGTCACCTACTATTTAAAAACTGTCCAAAGAGCTCACCTCACACTAAAGATGAAGTACAGACTCCTTACCACTCTCAACAAGACTGAGCAAGGCCTGGCTCTCCCCTCCTTCATTCAGCAACATCATCCTTTGTTCCTGGAAGGTGACAGCAAGAAAACTTGCTGTTTCCTCTACCTGGAATACACTCTCCTAGATTGTCCATGGTGTTCTTCTTCTTTCTATGTAAGTCTCTGCTCATGTGTTACCCTTTCAGGAGAGGCCTTTTCCGACCACCTTCTCCAAAATATACCCCATCCACTACTCTATCCTCTTATTACTCCCTGAAACTATGCTTTTAATTCATTTACTTACTCGTTTATGGTCTCTCTCTTTCCACTAGGGTTTGATCTCCATAACTTGTGAGATTTCGTCCTATTCATAGCTGTTCTTCCAGTGCCTAGAGCAGTTTTAAGTTCATAGTGGGTGTTTAAAAGATGTAAGTTGATTGATGACTTAGTAGTCCCTTTAGGGTTAGAAGATCCTTTTTAAACACTAGGTTTGTAGAAACTTGATTTGTGACCATGGCAAATAACTTCTCTAAGCCTCAGTTTTTTCATTTGTAAAATGATTTAATTTCTACTTCTGACAATATGGAAAACTAAATAGTCTGAAAGCTCTCCCACAGTGAAACTAAATTTTAAAACTTCTAAAAATTTTGGGTAAAATATAACAGCAAACCCCTTAAAATGTACAATTGGGCATTTAAGTATAAGGGAATTTGCCAGGAGACAAAACAGAAGTAGAATCATTTTGCAAAGGTGTAAACCAGTACTGTAGCAGCTGCCTAACAGACTACCCTGAATTTTAGCTAAAGCAATAATCATGTTATTATCCTCTCCCCTAGCTCTATGGGTCAGGAATTTGGATAGAACACGACACAAAACTCATCTCTGCTTTGTAATATCTGGATCTCAGCTGGGATGAGGCAAATGGCAGTGGCAGGCTGAGCATCTTTTTTTTTTCATTTATTCCAAGGTCTCTCTGTATGAGCTTTCCATATGGTTTCTCCAGCATGGAGGCCTCAGGGTAGTCAAATTTCTTATGTGGTGGCTCAGGGCTCCAAGACTGAGTGCAAGAGAAAATGTCAAAGAAGCATTAATAGAAACTGTAATACTTTTTATGACCTAGTCTCAGAAGTCCCAGGATGACACTTCTGTTGCATTTATTGGCCAAGCAAGTCACTGAGGCCATCTTAGATTTGAGAGGAAAGGGACTAGTGCCCTCCTCTTAGTGGGAAGGGTAGCAAATAATTTGCAGCCATCTTAGTATACCCAGCTGGAGGACTGGCCCAGATTGGTTTTAATATCTACGTAGAGAAAAGAGGGGCCTTGGGCCTATGGAAGTAATAAGTCAGAGCTGAATGTCTGTATAAAGCTGAGACTAGAAGGGTTGTTTCACACTATAGTCCTGAATAGGATAGAAGGGGGAAAAACCTCCACAGGGAATTTGAAACCATCATGGACCTGACCTCTTATGGGTTTGGGTTTAAATGAATATATCTTACATGCATGGTCTAAGTACCCCCATCTGAGAGATTAACATAAAAATTGACCTGGGCAAGTGTTAACTACTGGGGCATCTGGCAGAGATTACTCCAGTTTCTCTAAAAGATCTCAATATATATCATATGAAATTAGTCCCAAAGAACACGAATTCACATTCCAAAATTACAAAAGGTAAGGTAGCAACTCCCATATGCAGGAGTTCGCAAACACTACAGGCAGAAGGAATTGCCCTCCAGAAACAACTAACTAAATAATATGTATATATGGAGGGTGACACAGTGATTGTGTGTGTGTGTGTGTGTGTGTATGTGTGTGTGTGTGTGTGTGTGTGTGTGTGAATAAAATAATTATTACTTAGAAACCTTAGAATAAAAAAAGGAAAAAATTGAAAATATAAGACAGATTCTGGGGTAGAGTGGGGAGAGGAATGGGCCCATTAGAGAAAGAAGCAATTCTAAAAGTAAAAAATAAAGTATTGAAATTAAAATCTCAATGGATAGTTTAAAACGATGAGGGATTGAATACTGATGGGGTGATGTTTTCCACACTGCATCATGGAGTTGGAAGAGATCTGAGTGATCTCAGGCTGTTGTGTGACAGACAATGAAGATAGGACTAGAGAAGTTTGCTTATTTATCAAGGTCACTAGTCTGATTGGCTAGGCCAAACCTGGAGGCCAAGTCTGCGATTTCTGAAAGTGTTTAGATGTGGGAGAAAGAGGAGATTTGTTTTATGTGGTTAGGGATTGGACTAGGACCAGTGGGTGACTAGAATACAAAATTTTGGCTTGACAGAAGAAAAAGGTTTCTGGTGATTGGTGCTAATGTGAGGCAATGCGCTCCGAGCTTCAAACTCTGAAACTTTCAACTCTAAAACTCATATTTTAATCTTCCCCTTATAGTGGAGAGGAAGAGAGGTAAGAGTTTTTGGAAAGATTTTTTTTTTCAGTGGATAGGCCTTACATCCTTGTTCAAGGTCGATTGATTCATTCATTGATTCACTGCCCACTTATTGACCCTTTGCTTTGTGCCAAGTACTGCCCTAGGCACCAGGGATATAAAGATGAGTGAGTTTCAGTTCCATCTTTGAGAAGTTTATGAGGTTACAGAGCCAGTCAGTAGACTTGAATTCAAGGTCCTGCCTGCCTGGCTAGTGCTCTTTCCATTGTGTGGGTATGTTGTGGGGGTGTGTGAATGACTTTTCTCACTTTGGTTGGAAGTTGTAGTTGGGGAGCCCTTTCAATAGGGGAATTGGTACACTGACATATGAAGGGATTAAACTACTGCTACATCTCTCTGCTTGGAAGACATTGTGGCATCCAGTGTTAGGAGAAAAGAGAAGGCAGAGGAGAGAGTATCCTGGGTGAAAATGTGGAACAAAGAGATGAATGAGCTTGAGTGTCCTTATGCACTGTAGTAGTCAGCTATTGCTGCTGTAAGAGAGAACCACAAACTTAGTGGCTTAAAACAACAGAAATTTAGTTTTGGGTGGCTAAAATCAAGAAGTGGGCAGGACTATTGCCTTCTGGAAACTCCAGGGGAGAATCCATTCCTTACTTCTTCCAGCTTCAGGTGGCTGTTGGCATTCCTTGGCTTGTGGCTGCATCACTCTAAACTCTGCTTCCATAGTCACATTGCCTTCTCTTCTGTTTTCATAGCTTCTTCTACTTGTTTTTTACAAGAATACTTGTGATTACATTTAGAGCCCAACTGGATATTTCAGGATAACCTTCCCATGTCAAAATTCTTAATCACACCTGCAAAATCTTTTTGCCATGTAAAGTAACATTTATAGGTTCCAGGGATTAAGACCTAGATTATCTTTGGGAGGCCATTGTTCAGCCCACCAAACCCATAGCTACTGGCCCTACTGCCACCAGAGGGAAGTTCACCTCAGAACAGCCTAAAGAAAGGAGAACACTATGGTGTTCTAACATCTTGTCTCCATTTCTGGACTTTCCTTGATTTGTAAAAATTATTGAGTCTGTCAACCAGTGGTCGTTTGTACCAGTTCAGTGCCAACAGGAATCCTCAATTTGGGGTCAGTGAAGAAGGAAACTTTATTCAGTGCAAACAGCTCAGTTGTGATAGAGCACAGCTGTGGAACAACTCAATCGTGTTACAGCTCAATTATGAAACAGCACAGATGTGGAACAGCATGGCTGTGAGGCGGCCCTCAGGCTAGGCAGCCCTGGAGCCAGGCAGCTCTGTTCTGCTCCAGTCTGCTCTTCCTGCTTGGATCTCCTCTGCCCTGTTCCAAGCCAATCTAATTGGTGCCTGTCTTCAGTGTTTCAGCTTCAGCCAGGGAAAAACACAGTCTTGTCTATAGTGGAAAAGGAAAGTGCAGTCTCTCAGACAGAGGAAAGCTGACATATAGAGAGAAGTCCCCACTCCTGGTCCCTAATTGGTCCATCTTCATGCAAAGGAGGACTCCAAATCCTCACAGTTTGATCCAAAAAGCACTGTTCTGATTAATCAGAGTGGAGCTGCTCTGATTGGTACACCTGTGCACAGATTTATTTAGGAATGGAATGGCTGAGGCGTATAATATATGCATCTTTCACTTGACCAAATAATGTAAATTAAGTTTCTGTAGAAGTATGAGTCTGTTTCTCGACTCTTTATTCTGTTCCATTAATCAATTTGTCTGACTCCGCCCCAGGACCACACTGCCTTAATTATCATAACTCTATGCAAATTCTTGATATCTGGCCTGGCAAGTCCCCTACACATTTCGTTCTTCATAAATTGTTTTCCAAAATGGTTTTCCTCAGCAAAATATACAATTCAGTTGCACTATGTCTTTACTATCACTTGATATTGTCACACTTTAGAACTTTTGCCAGTTTGGTGAGTACAAAATGGAATCTCATTATGGTTGTAATTTGCATTTCCCTGAATACTAATGAGATTGAGCATCTTTCTTATGTTTATTGCCCATTCATGTTCTCTCTTCTGTGAAGAGCCTGTTCAAGTCTTGCCAGTTTTTTTCTTGTTCTGATCTTACTGATTTGTAGTTCTTTAAATATTCTAAATACTAATTGTCTGTCACTTATATGTTATAAATGTCTTTTCCCAGTCTGTGGTTTAATTTTTCATTTTCCTTATGGTATATTTTGATGAACAGAAGTTCTTAATATTAATGCAATGAATTTATCAGTCTTTTCAGTTATAGTTTATACTTTTTTATACCTACTTGAAATCATGAAGATATTCTCCTATATTGCTCCTAGCAATTTTTTAGTTTAGTCATTCAATTTAATTTCTTGATTCATCTTGAAGTGATTTTTGTATATGATGTGAAGTTGGACTCCAAATTTGTTTTCCATAAGAAAAACCAGTTGTCTTAGTACCATTTATTATAAAGTTCATCTTTTCTCTTTAGATTTGCAGTCCTCCACCCTGTCATAAATTGTTTCCATAAATGTGTGAGTCTGTTTCTGGGCTCTTTATTTTATTCTAAACAGTTTGGCTCTGCACTGATGTCACTTGTGTTAATTACCATAGCTTCATGAAAATTCTTGATATGTGGTATAACAAGTCCCCCTACTTTCAAAAGTGCCTTAATACTTTTCTCCACAAACATGTTTAGAGTTACCTTAGATTTATGTGTACACACACACACACACACACACACACACACACACACACAGAAATCTTTTGGGAGTTTGGTGTAACATTAAATGTATGAGACAACAGAAAATTGATGTTCTTAAGATATTGAGTGTTCTGATCCATAAACATGGTATATGTTTCTATGTAGGCTTTCTTTAGTGATTTTCAATAAAATTTTATAATTTTTGCTGTAAATGTTTGTTGTATCATTTGTTAGACTCATTTCCAGGTACTTATATTTGTTGATGGCAGTGTATTTGATATATTAAAATTTTCATCTTTTTATTATTTGTTAAAATAGTAAACTGTAAATTCTTTTGGTATTTCCAGATAAATAGTCATGTCACCTGAGAATAGCACAGTGTTGTCTTTCTAGTAACTATTCTTTTCCCCCCACTCCTTATCCTACTGTCATGGTTATGCTCTCTGGTGTAAGAAGACTAAAAGTGGTGAAGACAAACATCACTTTAGTTTGCTAAAGAGTTTTTATGACGAATGAATGATATTGTATTTTATCTAATGCTTCCACTGAGATGGTTCTCTCTCTATCTCTTTCTCTCTCTCTCTCTCTCTCTCTCTCTCTCTCTCTCTCTCTCTCTCTCTATATATATATATATATATATATATATATATATATATATGTTGTTCTTCTTCTTTTTTAAGGGTCAGATTGTATTAGTTTTACTGTTTACTAGTTTTGCCTTTCTGAGCCAATTTGGTCATATAGTTATTTTGCTTTTTTGTTGTTGAAACAATCCTAGATTCAATTTGTTAATATTTCGGTTAGTTTTTTTTTTTCAAACTATGTTTATGAGGGATATTGGCTGAATTGTCCTTATCTGGTTTCAGTATCAAGAGGTACACTAGTCTCATAAATCAGGTTGGGATGGATCCTCTTTTTCTATACTCTGGAATAGTTTTTATAAGATGGCATTTCTTGCATGTAGAATAGATGAACTTGCCAGTACAATCATTAGGGACAGATGCTTTTTCTGGGGAAGATTTTAAACTACTGATTTGATTTCTTAAACAGTCATGTATTTTCTCTATTTCCTTGACTCAATATTAGTTTAACAGTTCATTCATTTTAGTAATTGTCAACAGTACTGTTTCTGTACCCCATTTCTTTTTTCTGTCCTTTTAGCCCTGTTATTAGATATATGGTAGATGTTCTTACTCTATCTTCCATATCTCTTCATTTCCTACTTCTGATTCTTTTTTCTGTTTCTATTGTATAATGAATCATTTTCTTCGTGTCTGTCTCTTTTGCCATATGTAATCAGCTGCTGAACATATTCATTGATTTTAAAATTTTAATTATTGTATTTTAGAAATTTTATTTAGTTCTGTTTCAAAACTAGTCATATTGTAGTCTCTGTTCCCTCCACATATTGCAAATTCACTTTTATTCTTTTAAACATATTAAACATTTATTTTGTATTCTGATAATTATAGTATCCAAACTCTCTTTGAAGGTCTAAATCAATGGTCTCTTGCTTCTGTTGCCTCTCAATCAAGATACATTGTATGTTTTCCAACTTACAAATTATTTACTTATTTATTTATTTTACCATGAACTTTTATCCTTTGAGACTTTATCAGTAGGAATTCTTTCAGACCTAGGTTAAAGGTAGGTTCCTCCAGAGCTTTACACTGGCTTCTGCTGGACATTTGGGGACACTACCCATGTTAGATTACTAGAGAGTAAATTATTGTGTTTTTTTTTTTGTTTGACCATTTGTGTACTGTAAATTTTGTGTATATAAGGGTTGTGTGAGGGTAGGCTAGTGGTTACAGAATCTCAGTGGAAATATTGTTTTCTTTCCAGTCATGGCTAGTTCACCCAGCCATCTGGTCTTTAGTGAGGTGCTACTGTGGCTGAGTGCTATGATGTCATTAATACAGCAGTCGTACAGGTAAACATTACTACCTCTTTCTCAAATGATAAAACGGAAGCCCAGAGTGCTGGGTAGTTTGTCCCAGGTTCCCCAGCAAGTTAGTGATGGAGCCATTCATTAAACATGATGGGGCCAGCAGCATCACCTAGCTCCAGCTCCACCCCTACGGGCTGTGTGACCTAGGGCTTCTCTCTGAGGTTTCCTTCCTGTCCATTTGGGCTGAACTTCCTGAATTGCTGACTGCTTTCAGCAAGATAGACCCTCTCAGCCCCTCTCCAGAGTCTCTGAAGACTGCAGGGGCCTTGATGTTTACATTGAGAAGCTGTTGAGGAGAGAAACCAAAGAAGACATAGGTAGGACTCTCAGGAACCACCTTTCCCCCACACACTTGTTGGGAGGAAAGAGCTAAAGAATGCAGAATTAACTGATGAGTTGTTAGTGTGGCTTCTGCCCACCCAGACCCAAGAAAATCAATGTAAAGAGCTGTTGGATATGCTCTAGTCCATCTTCCTTTGTAACAGTTTATCCTAGTTATTGTCCTGGCCAGCTCAGCCCCGCCCACCTGCTCACCTTATCTGTGCCTGCCTCATCTCAGGAGAGGATACGATCCAAACTCTGAGGTCACCCTGGGCCAGCCCAGCCCTTCAGTGTCCTCTGGGGTGTGACTGAGGCTCAGCACTTCGGTGGAGGCAGCTCCTCTAGTTTAATGAAGCTTTGGCTTGGGAAGTGGTTTCCCTTCAGAGCCTGGGCCAGTTCCCCAGCTGACAAGGATGCCTAGGCAGCCGAGCTGCCACCACTGGGCTGGCAGGATGAGGTCAGCTGTGGTTGCAGCATGCCTGGCATCAGGCAGGAGCTGTGGAGCCCGGTGAAGTCGCCAGGGGTGGGAGCTTTGATCTGGGAGAATTTGTAGACAGCTTCCTGGGTAGATGGACTAGACTAGTCACTAGGTTAGTCCTTCTTTTGGTGGTTTGCAAACTGCTTTCATATCTACTGTTGGACCCAGGGTCACAAATGTGGTGGCTTCCAGGCTGAGACCATCCTGCATGTGCTTATCTGCCTTGTGGTGTTTTAGATTTGAATCAGTCACCAACATTTATACAATTGACATATGGGACACTCATATCTAGATTTCTGTCTTCTCTTGATGACCTCATGCCCTAGGACAGTTCCAGCAAGACACCCTCAGCTGAGTGGTAGCTACCCATGGGAAAGTGCTCTTCAGTCTACTCATCCCCCACCTGGCCCAGCTACAGCAGGTTGCTAGGGGATCATTTCTCATCTTACATCTGGTCATTTCTGTCACCAGCCTGATGCAGTATTTCCACAGCAATCTGGGGAGGTGGGAATTAGTATTTCTGTTTTATTAATGAGGTAACCAAAGCCCAAACTGGTTTCAGCATGTTATGTAGGAAATAGTTATGGCCCAATTCATTCATGGTTCTGCTGCTTAACAGTTCTGTGAGTTTGGATGAATCACTTGCCCTGCCTGGGTCACAGTCTCTCCATTCATAAAATGAAGTGGGAGTAGCTAAATGCTCATTGGGGTCCTACCTGTAGTAGTATCTCTCACTCTGAGTAGTCACTGACACTGTGCTGCTAGGTGCTGGAGGGACAAAGATCTGTGCCTTGTTCCCTAAGCTAAAGCCAAAACTTAGATCCATTTTACCATAATACCAATAAGTATTTTATTCACACATGTCTAAGCTCTATGTGAGTTGTCACATCACCAGTTTGTATACATTATTTCATTTAATCCTGACAGTAACCCTGTGTGGTATGTAGTATGGTTTCCATTTTACAGATGAGCAGTCTGAGGTTTAGAAGGGTTAAGGAACTTGCCCAGCTCTGAAATGTTAGAGCCATCTGATTTGCCTTATTTCACAGGTTTTGCTTCCTCTGCATGAGAGTTGCTATGTCCCCTGTCTCTGTGAAAAGATCATTTAAGAGAGGGAAGCAGTGAGAGAGTAAGGGTCCAGTGCTTCTGCAAGCAGTAAAACTCATGGAAATTTTGAAGTACTGTGGGCTGGACTGGCTGCATGAAAGAGGAGTAAATGGTCTTTTAGATGTAGTTTGGATTCCCTTCTGCAGGGAGGGAGGCATGTTCCAGGTGGCATGAGGTTAGGTGTAAGGATGAGAATGTGCTAGATGTGTTTGAAGGACAAGATAGGCTTGAGCTGAGAATTAGTGTATTTAGTTCTTGGGAGATCAGGTGAGAAAGTTAGATTTCAGGTCAAATTACAGAGCTTTGCTTTTAGGCGGGGTGAGCCACTAAAAGTTTTTGTAAGGGGAAGCAACGTGACAGCAGTGTATGGTTGTCAGGTTTGAGGCAACATAGGTCAAACCAGAGTCTTGGCAGTAGAAAGAGGGGGACTGAATTGGTAAATCAGTAGAACCGAAATAATTGAACAAGACTTTGAATCACATATGTGCAGGATCAGAAGGAATTTTGGAAATCCTCTGGTGCAATCTTGTCTTGATGCAGGGACTCCTTCTTGGTGATATCAGTGACAGCTGTGCACTGAGTCACTTCCAGTGCAGGATAGCACAACCATGTATTCTATGGCTGTTAGCTTCTCAAACCAACACTTAAGGATAAGATTTAGTTAGCATCTGCACTGAGGTGAATAGTGTCCCCCCAAAATTCATGTCTCCTTAGGACCTCAGAATGTGACCTTATTTGGGAATAAGGTCTTGGTAATTGTAATCAAGTAAGAATGAGTTCATACTGGATTAGGGTTGGCTCTAATCCAGTGACTGGTGTCCTTATAAGAAGAAAGAAATTTGGACATAAACTGAGACATGCAGGGAAAATACCATTTCATGATTGAGGCATTTTGGAGTGATGCCACCAAGGAATGCTAGAAATTGCTAGAAACTAAGAGAAGGAAAGGAAGGATTCTCCATTAGAGCCTTTGGTAGGAGCATGACCCTGTTCACACACTAATTTCAAACTTCAAGCCTCCAGAACTGTGCAAGAATAAATTTCTGTTGTTTTAAGCCATCAAGTTGTGGTACTTGTTACAGCAGCCCTAGGAAACCAGTGCAGTTCCTATTACCTTGAAGATGCTATAGTCTCCTGTTGGCCTCCCTACTGTGAGAATAAATGAGGCCACCGGGCATCATTTGTCCTTAGAGAACCTATGCAGGCATGAGATATTTCTCTCTCTCCTTTCTAGTGCTCACAGTCATTTTAATAATTCAATCTAGAATTTGGCATTGATGCCATATTTTAGTTTTTTTATTTTGCAATTAAAAAATATTTTGAAACCAGGCAAGATGGCAATCACGCTGGAGTTTTGACAAACTATGGCACAAACAACCAGCAGAGTCATCTGGGGTCTGGATGAACAGAGGCACTATAACTAGGGAGAGAAATCTTAAGTCACCCTGAAATGGCAGGAGGAGGTGGAGATGTGAAGCTGCCCGGTCCCACATGGCTGAGCCAGACAGAGGCTATGGCAGCTGCAGTAGGCAGGTGCTCACATTCCTTTTAAAGTGGCTGCAACCATGACCAGACTTTCACAGTGATGGACTCACTTGCTGTGAGCTCCAGAGCTAGGTGAGCTGCTCAGGGGGTGCCAAGGACATACTGGGGGATGTTTAGTTGTCAAGTTTTGGGGTGAAGGCCGGAGGTGAGGCTTTCTCTTGGGCAGAAGTGCTGGTGATCCATTGTTCCTCTGTTGAGCCTTCTCCCCTCCCATCATGCAGACACTGGCACTGTCATAGCTGAGATGTTATAAAACTGGATAGCAGGGGTTGCTTCACCCTGAGGATTCCCTGAAACTCCACCCCTCCCAACTTGTGGCGCTACCCAAGCCACATCTAGTGGTGTCATTGGCATGTCCTGTGCCCTTTGCTGAGCAGCTCAAAGCCCCTCACTGGTAGCACCTAGCCTTGGTCTCTGGTCTCTTGAGGTAGCTATAAGCATAGCATGGGTGTCAACTATCTGTAAATTGCTTGCTAGGTGGCCCAGAGGGGTGCAGGCTGTGGCTAAACTTGGTCTGTAACTGGACTCCACTCAGGACTGTGCTGCTGGACACCTACTACACAAAGCCATGCTAATAAAACTGGGAGACTTAGGAACTTTGCTCAGTACATAGAAACGCACAGAAAAGCCACCAAAATGGGAAGACAAAGAAGCATTTCCTACATGAAAGAACCAGATGTGGAGTTCAAAACACTGGTTATAAGGATGCTCAGTAAACTTAGAGGAGGAGTAGATGAACTCAGTGAGAACTTAAAGAGATTAAAAAAGCATAAAAATGGAAATGGAAGTGATAAACCGGTCAGAAATGAAGAATACAATATCTGAGATGAAGAGTATATTAGAGGGAATGAACAGAGTGGATGAGGCGGAATATCAAATCACCAATATAGAGGGTGGGGTAATGGAAGACACCCAATCAGAACAGCAACAAGAAAAAATAATTCAAAAAAAAAAAGATAATTTAAGGAGCCTCTGAGACAACACAAGCATAACAACATTCACATCATAGGGGTACCAGAAGGAGGAGAGAGCAAGAAGTTGAAAACCTATTTGAAGAAATAATAACAGATCATTCCCTAACCTAGTGAAGGAAATATACATATGACCCTATGACATTCAGTTCCAAAAGAGATGAACCCAAAGAGGCCCCAAGACACATCATAATTTAAAAAGTTAAATTTTAAGAATCTTAAAAACAGCAAAAGAAAAGCAGTTAGTTACCTTCAAGGGAGCTCCTATAAGACTTGTAACTGATTTCTCAAAAGAAATTTGCAGGACAGAAGTGATTGGCACAAAATATTCAAAGTAATGAAAACCTAGGATCCACAGCTAAAATTAGTTTATCCAGCAAAGCTATTATTTACAGTGGAAGGACAGATAAATAGCTTCCCAGACAAGAAAAAGTGAAAGGAGTTTGTCACCACTAACCCAGCATTAGAGGAAATATTGGAGGGACTTCTTTAAGAAGAAAAACTATGTGCCAAAAATATGAATAAAAGATGGCAGTAATTACATATCTATCAACAAGTACTTCAAATGAAAAAGAATTAAGTGCTCTAAGCAAAAGACAGGGAAGCTGAATGGGTAAGAAAGTAAAACCCCTACATAGGCTGCCTACATGAGACTCATTTCATTAAAAGACATGCACAAACTAAAAGTAAGGGATAGAAAAGGATATTGTGTGATCAAACTAGAGGGTAGTGTGCTAAGTGGAGTAAGTCAGAGAGAGACAAATGTTATATGATTTCATGTGTATGTGTACTCTAATAAAATTAAAACAACAACAACAAAAACAAACTCATAGAGAATATTTTGAGGGTTACTAGGTGGGAGGGGATTTGAAGAGGTAGGTGAAAAAGGGCAAAAAGATAAAGAAGTACAAATGGATAGTTACAAAATAGTCATGGAGATATAAAGTATAGCATAATGAATATAAACCAATATTATAATACATATGTAAGGGGAAGTGGGATTATGTAGATCTCCAATCACTGTGCTGTACAACAGAAAGTAATATATTATTGTATGCCAATTATAATGAAAAACTCATTGATTTGTACATTGTAAATATGAGAAACTAATTGTCTATTTCAATAAAGCAATAAAAAGTTTCAATTACAGTTGACGTTCAATATATTTTTTTAATTAAGTTTATGCTTCCATTTATTTGAACCTTTTTCAGTTACTTCAGTATCCTATAGTTTTCTGAGTAAAAGTCTTTTACCTCTTTGGTTAAATTTATTTTATTTTATTTTTGATGCAAATATAAATTGGATTGTTTTCTTAATTTTTCTTTCTGATAGTTCATTATTGGTATATAAAATGGAATTAATTTCTGAGTATTAATTTTGTATCTTTCTATTTTACTTAGTTTATTTATCAGTTCTAATAGTTTTTTGTGGAATCTCTCCTGGCAACACAGAATGACATTCAGAGGTAGCAGTTGCTATGGACTGAATTGTGTTCTCTAAAATTAATATATTGAAGCTCTAACGCAATGTGATGGTATTTGGACATGGGGCCTTTGGGAGATAACAAGGTTTATATGAGGTCACAAGGTGGAGTCCCCTTGATGGGATTAGTGCCCTTATAAGAAGAAATACATGAGCTTGCTTTTTCTCTCTTTTTCTCTGTTCCATGTGAGGACACAGAGAGAAGTGGGCCATTGTATGTCCTTACCAAAATCTAGCCATGCCACCTTCATAATCTTGGACTTCCAGCCTCTAGAATTGTGGGAGAATAAATTTCTGTTGTTTAAGCTACCCATTCTGTAGTATTTTTTTTTTATGGTAGCCTGAGCTAAGGCACCAGTTATTCAAGAGCTATAAAGAGTAAGAGTGAGCAGGTGTGGAGGCTGTGTTCTGCCATGAGGAGCATGTGGAAGGTGGGCCAGCACAGAAGGAAGAGTGAGAGACATTCAGAGAACACGGAGGTGGCAGAAATGCTGCATGGCTTTCCCAGGACTCTTCAGTCCCTGGTTCCAAACACTTATAAGGTTCAACTGTCCTTGGGTTCTTTTATTACCCCTATGTCCTCCCCATAAATTCCCTGTATTGCTTACACTACCTTGAGTCAATTTCTGTTACTTAAAACCAAAAAGAACCTCTACCAAGACCCTCCTGTTTTACAGATGTGGACAACAAGAGCAGAGAGGCTGAAGCTGAGTAGTCCAGGGCTACACTAGTGAGTGACAGAGTTCAGGCTGCAATTCTGGTTTTCAGACCAGTTCTCTTCCATTCCTGCCTTTCCAGTCCGTCACAGTAAACTTGTTAGAGAGACCTAGGGAGGTTCTGAAACCTAAGGAGAAGTGGTGTTAATTCTCTACTACCAAACTTTTAAAACATGATCTGTGTTCTGTCATTCTTGGAAGTGCCTTTCAACATCATATGTGTTTGCCACTCCCATTTTTTCGAATCCTGTTAAATCGAGTAGCAGGATTGTTACCACTTGCATTTTTGTCTTTGAATCATGCATCTAAGTGATTCTTAACCAGTGAGCGCTGGCTGACAACAAAGGCCTTCTCAATCCTTGCATTCTCTACATTAGTCTTCCTTTTGTTTTAGTAATCTAATAACACATTTATATCAAGAACAGGTGATTTTCTCTGAGCTATATGACAAGAAACACCTAATCCAGTGCCCTGTTTAGTTTTTGTATTTAAGATATATTTCCAAATGAGTTCATCATTAATTGGAAAATATATAACAATAGAAAGATAAAATTATTATTTCCACTATCCCATCACAACTACCAGTAACATTGTGGAGATCTTACTATTACTTTTCTACTTAGGAACTTAATTTGAAAAAATATCTAGTTGTAATTATAGATACTAACAATTTTGTATTTCATTTCCCCCCTAAATATGATAATATAAACAGTTTTGTGCTGTTTCAGATATTTTGTAAATATTTTTAATGGCTATATCCATTCTTGTAAATTGAATGCAATTAAGTGTATAGTGAACAATTTTTGGCATGAATGGACAATAAATGAATACATGAAATGCGAGAGCCATACCTTTATTAATGAGACATTTCTTTGATTTTTGTGTATGTCTGTGTGACTATAGGTAATGGTACAATCTTTGCCTTTGTTTTTCAGATGTTTTCTTTATGCTGGATTCTATAAAGTAAATGATATTTGATACATGTCATCAAATCACTTTTCACACAATAATGTCGATTTAGCCCTATCTAGCCAACACTGAGAGAGGCCTGACCAGAATTTCTCTGTTCATCTCCACCCTGGGCTCTGAATAAGTAACACATGTAAGAATAAATAGCTGTTTCTATTAGTATTCTATGAGTCCTGTTAAGAGAACTCTCAGCCACCAGTTTATAGATCAGATGACACTTACCAAGGGAGAGGGACATGCATTTTGTTGTTTTACTTGCTAAAGTTACACTGCTTGTCCCCAGTGAATAGAAAAATGTTGCCATTGTGATACTGTAGATAATTTTACAGTTGTCCTTTTTTTATTTTTCCCAATGGATAAATATTAAGTAACCATTTAAGCAAACTGGGAATATTTTATTATGATCAAACTTTTTCAAGCAAAAGTTGGAAAAATAGGGAACTAGATTGTCTTTACTAAACTGTTTTTTGTGTATTCTGTGTTTTGGGGAAGCAAGGACTTTGTATTTTAGGCTTTGGTGGATAGGAAAAGTCTCACAGAAGAGGGAATACAGTGAAGACTGAGAACTCAGCTGGTATGTTGGATTTGGCTGGATCAACAGGTGTGGGCCAGATGGCAGGATCATGGAAAGCCAAGCCAAGGATTCTGGAAAATTGTTCACATTCTGTATGGAATCATCGAGAGGTTATGAGCTGGCAGGGAATACAAAATGGTACAGCCACTTGAGAAAGCAGTTTGTCAGTTTCTTAGTTACACTAAACATATACTTATCTGTCACAGCAATTCTACTCCTAAGTATTTATGCAAGAGAAATGAAAACATATGTCTACACAAAGACTTTACTTAAATGTTCATAGCAGCTTTATTCATAATAGCCAGAGGTTATGAACAGGAAGTGGCCTGAGAAGAACTGTGCCCCAGGCAGATAAATCTGGCTCTAATGTGCTCTGACTTTTGGTCAGAGCAAAGGGAAGGAAAACAGTCTTGTAGGCATGAAATGAGGAGGGCCAGAGTTGTGAGAGGAATAAGAAAGAGCTGAGTAGAAAAGTCACCACAGAGTAAAAACCCAAAGCTCAGATCCCCTGGTTATGGGTGCCAAGGGAGAGAAAGATGAGACAAATTTGAATGAGTGGTGGATGGTGGTATTGCCAATGGAAATATGGCAGTGGTCTTCAGAGTGTGGTCCCTGGACTAGCAGCAGTACCACCATCTGGAAACTGTTAGAAATGCAGATTTCCAGACCTTCCGGTAGATCTACTGAATCAGATATTCAGTGGGGTTGGCCTAGCAGTCTGTGCTTTAATAAGCCCACCAGGGCATTCTGATGTACCCTCAAGTTTAAGAGCCACTGAAATAGGTACATAGGTTTTGAGAGAGGATCTATGATACAAGAGGAAATATTCAACAGACTATTAGAGATGCGGGGATGGAGTCCAGGGAGGAGAGCAGTGGGCTGATATGGAGAGCCCTGGGGCTCACCTGAGAGGTGCACACAGAGCTTAAGGAGTGCTCTGAGGAAGAAAGTGGACAGAGGGCCTAGGAAGCCTTGAGCTATCTCTGTGAGACTCCTTTGGTTACAAGTAACTCTAGATCAGCTTACTTAAGAGACATTTATGGGAAGGATACTGGTGCAGCTCCTGGAATGCGAGGTCAGAGAGTCCACCTGGACCTCATGAAGGACTGAAACCAGGAGCTGAACAGTGGTCAGAATCCAGACAGCTTCTCTCTGGAAGTCGATCCCTCCCTCCCTCTCTCCTCTCTCCCCTCCTCTCCTCTCC